>OY992890.1:1397692-1647692 GCA_963921405.1 Cepaea hortensis
GTATGAAAGATTCATCGATACCGTTAAGCTTGTTGAAATAAAATTAAGTGTGAATGGGGATACTTGGAGTCTGAAAAAATGTATATTGAGAGATTTTAATATGCATTAGATCAAATGATTACTCCCCCATCATCATCAACAAGTAATGTGTAGGTAATTACACCATTACACCATGCCATGAATGTAATATTTTCACGTGTATATGAAGGTAAATGTTGTATTGGAAAGTGTTTTTAAAAAAAAAACACACGCGCGCGCGCGCGCACACACACACACACACACACATGCACACACACACACACTCATAGCGCACCTTGTAAATACGCACTTTTCTTTACGAAATGAACGTTTTAAAAGCAATTAAGCTGAATGGGGAAGTTGCAGTTTTGGATCTTAAGCCAAATGTTTTCCGTGGACTACGATAATTTTGTGAAGTACTGTGTATTTATTTATTTTTTTAGAAGAGTTTACAACATCACAAAGAAAACGAGATTCGCGTTGCATTTTGCGCCCTGTAAAAGATCCTCGGTAGTTAGACATGGTAAATAGAACGCATCTTTCATATGTTATGGTGCCTGAAACAGGATTCACATAGGAAAGACCTTAGACTTGTAAACAACATATATTGGAAACAGCAAGCTGCTATAATAAGCATTGATAATGAAGTAGGTCAATATCAGCCTATTAAGAGAGGTGTGCGACAGGGATGTGTAATGTCTCCAGATCTGTTTCCCTTATACAGTGAATTTTTTTTTTTTTAAATTTAGAAGATATGAGAGGAGTCATCACTTGGGGGGGGGGGGGCCGCGGGGGACATAACATCAATAATATTAGGTATGCGGATGATACAGTATTGATTGCAGACAATGCGCAGGATCTGCAACCATTAATAGATTCGGTTGTTGCACACAGTGAACAGCTAGGGTTAGAATTACATTGTTAGAAGACACAGATTATGGTCATCACTAAGAAGAAAGAAATATCACAGTGTAATATACACGTAAATGGTAATATTCTTAAACAAGTGAATCGGTACAATTATCTCGGAACAGTCATAACAACTGATGGGGGGTGTCTTGACGAGATTAGAACAAGAATCATTATGGCAATTATAGCCTTTTGAAACATGAAAAACAGACTAAATGGTTAAAAGATGTCAATTGCAACGAGAAAACGAGTGTTGAAATGCTACATAGAACTTATACTTTTGTATTGGTGTGAAACGTGAACAATGACCAGACAATATTAAAAATATCTAATGGCTGTGGAGATGTGGCTTCTGAGGAAAATGCAAAGAATGGCACGGACAGGCAGAAAAGCCAATCAGCAAGTCTTACAAGTAGCACATGAAAAACGTAAACTCATCATCTCATCTCATCTCATCTCATCTCATCTCATCATGTTCCTCTTGTACCTGGTCTGTACATCATTGCTTGTTGTGGTATGCTGTTGACTGGTAACCTACTTGCATGGCCAAACCATTTGACTTGCTGCTTTCTAATAAAATCTAGTGCTGCTTTAACCCCCACTTTAGACCTGATTTCTTCATTTCTGATCTTATCTCTTCTTGATACGTTGAGTATTCTTCTCAGGAACCTCATTTCTGTTGTTGTGATTTTTCTTTTCTCTTTTTCTGTCATTGTCCAAGTTTGCCATTGGTAACATAGAGCTGGTAGGAAGATTGTGTTATAAAGTGCTTTCTTAGTAGTTACTGATACATGTTTGTTCTTTAGTATTGGTGCCATTTGTCCAATGAGTTGATTTGCCTTCAATCAATCAATCAATCATGTGCCATGCCGGAAAGCGTGGGCGGTTATGATTCGCCATTTCACTCGATCACCAGAGTCGTGGATCAGCTCAGTGTTCCTGTCTCGTCCATGCCATGTGGCCAAGCCATCCAGGTATTTTCCTCTCGGTCTTCCTCTTGGTCTGTTCCCTTCGATCTTGCCAGCTGTCACTAAGTTCTCCAGTCCATTTCTTCTCATAACATGTCCAAAAAAATTTGACTGTCTACGTCTAATTTCTCTAATCAATCTACGATTTTCATTTGTCTCTTGTAGTACTTGGTCATTGGTTTTTCTATCTGTCCATGGTATTCTTTGCATTTTCCTCAGAAACCACATTTCTGCAGCCATCAGATGTTTTTCAGCTTGACTGCACATTGTCCAAGTTTCACATCCATACAAAAGAACAGGCTCTATGTATCCCTTCAACACTCTTTTTCTCGTTTCAATTGACATCATTTTATTGGTCAGAATGTTTTTCATCTTGCTAAAGGCTACTTTCGCAATGGCGATTCTTGTTCTAATCTCTTCAAGGCATCTGCCATCAGATGTTATGACTGTTCCGAGATAATTGAACCGATTCACTTGTTGAAGAATATTCCCATTTACTTGTATATTACATTGTGTTACTTCGTTCTTCCTAGTGACGACCATAACCTGTGTCTTCCTACAATTTAATTCCAACCCCAGCTGCTCACTGTGTACAACCACAGCGTCTACTAATTGTTGCAGATCTTGTGCATTGTCTGCAATCAATACTGTATCATCTGCATATCTAATGTTATTTATGTTTCGTCCTCCAATGCTGATTCCATTTAGGTCTTCTACATTTCTGAAAATATTTTCACTGTATAGGGAAAAAAGACTTCTGATCTGCCATTTGATGATATTATACTTCCCAGGTACTTTAAACTCTTTACTTGTTTCAAGGGATGTTCGTTTAGGGAATTGTTGTTGTTTGTTCTTCTTTAGTTGTAGTCATTACCTCTGTTTTGCTTGTGCTAATTTTCATGTTATTTTCCCTACACATTTCGTTTAGGCTATTCATGTGGTCTTGTAATTCAGCTTCTGATTTTGCTATTAGTGCTTGGTCGTCCGCAAACAGGAGTTCTCTAATGGTTAGATTTGCAGATGGTTCTTCTTCTGTGTTCTCGTCATGCGGTGTTCTTGCTGTCTCTGCTTGGCTGGTTTCTTTACATATGTTGTCTATATATGTTATGAACAAGAGAGGGGACAGGACACAACCTTGTCGTACTCCAGATCTTGTGGTGAAGGGTTCTGAGTGTCCTCCAGTTGCTCTCACTATGCATTCACTGTTGTTGTATAAACTTCTGCATAGGTTTGTTAGATGTGTACTCACTCCATATTGTTTCCGTTTATACTCCTTAGTTTTTCTACGAGCAGTAAAAACGTAAACTGATTAGAGAAATTAGACGTAGACAGTCACATTTTACTTCAGGACTTGGCTTATTTTTGCATGAATCACGCACGCACGTGCGCGCGCACACACACACACACACACACATATAACACACACACACACTGCCATGAATTGTAGAGTCATGTAAGTGCCTTCGCCCGTCACATGTGTACACGTCATCACCAATTGTAGTCGTATTAGTCATTGCTTGTTTGTTTTGTTTCAGATCAAGATTTGTATCCCAACCCCACTTTGTCATCTATTATTTTCCCCACGCGCAGAAGTTACAGAAGAACTTTTCCACTTTCGGTGTCGCCTTTGTTGTCTATTATTTCTAAATTCAAAACTGAAAATGGTGCAACTGTGGATGGCCGTGGTAGTAAGTGTGTAGTAAGCAGGGGGTGGGTATGTTCCGCTATTTCAGAAACGCGTGTAGGATGCAAATAATGAAACTGGCTTCTGCAAAACTGTACACACCAGTTGCCAAATATAGACGCTGACTGAAGCAAATTGTGTTTTAGAAAAGCTAAACAGATAGTCGACCTTGTCCAAGACAGCGACGCCGTGTCCATCCCTTGCCTGACAGGACAACGGCGCTGGTTTCATCCAATGCCTGACAAGACAACGGTGACAAGACAACGGCGCCGTGTTCATCCCTTGCCCGATAAGACAGCGGTGACAAGACAGTGGTGACAAGACAGCGGTGACAAGACAGTGTGATAAGACAGTGGTGACAAGACAGCGGTGATAAGACAGTGGTGATAAGACAGTGGTGACAAGACAGTGGGATAAGACAGTGGTGACAAGACAGCGGTTTTGGTTCTATCCCTTGTCTGACAGTATCCGTGTGAGACACAAGTGCGTTATATTGTTTACACACATTGACAACGGGGACAAGACCAGGGTGCTGATTCCACCCCAGCAGCGGCAGAACAACGGGGACAAGACCAGGGTGCTGATTCCACCCCAGCAGCGGCAGAACAACGGGGACAAGACCAGGGTGCTGGTTCCACCCCAGCAACGGCAGAACAACGGGGACAAGACCAGGGTGCTGGTTCCACCCCAGCAGCGGCAGAACAACGGGGACAAGACCAGGGTGCTGGTTCCACCCCAGCAACGGCAGAATTATTGTGTTCATCAGTACAGCTCTGGGGTAGGCCCAGCCCCATAACATTGGGACCATTCGATTTTCAGGAAATTGTCTTGGAAGGAAAGACTATTTTTTAATACGTTGAGGGGGGGGGGGGTGCTCATGTGGAAATGTGCTGAGTGCAGTGACGTCCATTCTTATATCAAGTATTAAGTAATAACACGCAGGCAAGGAGGATGACACGTTAAGATGAATGTGGGATGGTGACCTGTTTGGTGAATGTTTGTCACAGAAGATGGGGTCCAGTATTCTGAGAGATTAACGATGCCGTCAAACATGTGATTGGGAAACTAATGGCAATGGAAGAAAGCCAGCTTTCTCTTCTTCAGCAATCAACGTTTGCTATGCGTCTATTCCTGCACAGGTCACAAAAAGAACGGTTCACTTGAGCTCCGAAGACAAGCGAGAATTGAAGGGACTATCCCCAAGAAGAAACACTGACAGCTTGAGAACCTCCGGACCGGCAGTATCGATGCTGGCACCAAGTATTGTGTCACACCAATACATACATTCATTCAGTAGCATGCATATCCTTTACAGAATCTCGCTCCCATAACAACCTTCAAGAAAACCCCTCGATCATAAACAAGATGTCCCGCGTCCGATACACCCATCTGGAGATCATCCGCCACATCCTGCACCCATCTTCTCTTTGGCATTCCTCTTCCTCTCTTCCCAGGCATATAAGCCTATTGACTTTCTTCTTCTTTTTCTTCTTCTTCAGAGTTTAGCCATTGAAGTTCTTTGCTGCAGATAGATACAATCCGTCTCCATTCGTCTCTCTGGTTGACCTTCTCTTGCCAGTCGTTGATTCCAAGTGCTTGTAGGTCTGTACATGTATTATCTCTCCACCGCCTTCTTGGTCTACCTTGGGGTCTACGGTCATTTATTTCCTGGGTGTAAGCGAGTGTATACCTATTGGCTTTGTTTTTTTTTAAAAATACCCCTTCATTATTGTTCTCTCCAAACTCTCATGGCGTTTCAAGTAACCAAAATATATCAGTTTTCTTTGTTTTATCGTCTTTAATAGCCAACTCTCTTCAATATTCAACTCTTGAAGTATGGATGCATTTGTTATTTTCTTTACCCAAGATATTCTTAGAACCCGTCAATAACATTTATATTCTAAAGTACATGAGTACAGCAGACAACAATGGTTGGGGGGAGTATCGATGCTGGCAGCGAGTATTGTGTCACGTGAGTACAGCAGACAACAATGGCGGCCGGCAACCAGAGCGACATGCCCCGTCCGCTGCCTCTCCAGCAACAAGAAGCCTCCTCTCAGCTCAGGGAGGCCGTCTCCGTCACACATGGACAGTATTTGATAGTCGCGTCCGTTCTGTTCTTCCAGCTGGTGAATGTGTTAGTCAAGTCGCACGGCCCGCCGAAATCTGTGACAGACCATGAGTGGAAATGGAGGAACCTGGTGGTGTCTTGGGTTCATGCCGCGATCGCGGCCGTCTGGGTGATTTCCTGGTGAGTAATTCTCATTCTTCATCTGCCACACCCAGGTATTCTTCTTATAGTGGTACCAGTTGCCTTGTTTCAGTTCAGATGTGAAGCGTGACAATGAGCAAATCTGAAATACATCTGATGGCCGTGGAATTATGGTTTCTGAGGAAAATAAAAATGTAAAGAATACCATCCATGAACACTCATTGAACAGAGACAAACCAACGACCAAGTCCTACAAGAAACAAATGAAAACCCTACAAGTTATTAGAGAAATTAGACGTAGACAGTCACAATATTTTTGGACACCTTATGAGAAGAAATAAATTGGAGAACTTAGTAAAAAATGGCATGATCTAGGGGAAGGCCGAGACAAGAACACAGAGCTGAGTCCATGACTCTGGTGATCATGTATGTAGGATGGTGAAACATTGTCACCAACTCATCCACATGGCATATGATGGTCATGTTTCAGTTACACTTGCATAGATTCTGCCTTAGACAGTTGGTAGCTGTCTACACTTATACATTTGAGTCATTTGTAAATAGTTTAATAGAGTAAAAATTGCTGGGGTTGTCTGGCGGTTAAATAATAAATATCACTTCACTGTCACTCTGGGTGTTAAATATCACTTCAGTGTCACATACTTCTCTTTGCCTGGGTGTTAAATATCACTTCAGTGTCACATTCTTCTCTTTGTCTGGGAGTTAAATATTTCAGTGGCACATACTTCTCTCTGCCTGGTGTTAAATATCACTTCATTGTCACATTCTTCTCTCTGTCTGGGTGGTAATATCACTTCAGTGTCACATACTTCTCTCTGTCTGGGTGTTAAATATCACTTCAGTGTCACATACTTCTCTCTGGGTGTTAAATATAACTTCGTCACATTCTTCTCTTTGTCTGGATGTTAAATATCACTTCAGTGTTACATACTTCTCTCTGTCTGGTGTTAATTATCACTTTAGTGTCACATACTTCTCTCTGGGTGTTAAATATCACTTCAGTGTCACATACTTCTCTTTGTCTGGGTGTTAAATATCACTTCAGTGTCACAAACTTCTCTCTGTCTGGTGTTAAATATCACTTCAATATCACAAACTTCTGTCTGTCTGGTGTTTAATATCACTTCAGTGTCACATACTTCTCTTTGTCTGGGTGTTAAATATCACTTCAATGTCACATACTTCTCTCTGTCTGGGTGTTAAATATCACTTCAGTGTCACATACTTCTCTTTATTTGGGTGTTAATATCACTTCAGTGTCACATACTTCTCTCTGTCTGGGTGTTAAATATCACTTGAGTGTCACATACTTCTCTCTGCCTGGGTGTTAAATATCACTTCAGTGTCACATACTTCTCTCTGCCTGGGTGTTAAATATCACTTCAGTGTCACATACTTCTCTCTGTCTGGGTGTTAAATATCACTTCAGTGTCACATACTTCTCTCTGTCTGGGTATTAAATATCACTTCAGTGTCACATACTTCTCTTTATCTGGGTGTTAATATCACTTCAGTGTCACATACTTCTCTCTGCCTGGGTGTTAAATATCACTTCAGTGTCACATAATTCTCTCTGCCTGGGTGTTAAATATCACTTCAGTGTCACATACTTCTCTCTGCCTGGGTGTTAAATATAACTTCAGTGTCACATACTTCTCTTTGTCTGGGTGTTAAATATCACTTCAGTGTCACATACATCTCTCTGTCTGGGTATTAAATATCACTTCAGTGTCACATTCTTCTCTTTATCTGGGTGTTAATATCACTTCAGTGTCACATACTTCTCTCTGTCTGGGTATTAAATATAACTTCAGTGTCACATACTTCTCTTTGCCTGGGTGTTAAATATCACTTCAGTGTCACATTCTTCTCTTTGTCTGGGAGTTAAATATTTCAGTGGCACATACTTCTCTCTGCCTGGTGTTAAATATCACTTCATTGTCACATTCTTCTCTCTGTCTGGGTGGTAATATCACTTCAGTGTCACATACTTCTCTCTGTCTGGGTGTTAAATATCACTTCAGTGTCACATACTTCTCTCTGGGTGTTAAATATAACTTCGTCACATTCTTCTCTTTGTCTGGATGTTAAATATCACTTCAGTGTTACATACTTCTCTCTGTCTGGTGTTAATTATCACTTTAGTGTCACATACTTCTCTCTGGGTGTTAAATATCACTTCAGTGTCACATACTTCTCTTTGTCTGGGTGTTAAATATCACTTCAGTGTCACAAACTTCTCTCTGTCTGGTGTTAAATATCACTTCAATATCACAAACTTCTGTCTGTCTGGTGTTTAATATCACTTCAGTGTCACATACTTCTCTTTGTCTGGGTGTTAAATATCACTTCAATGTCACATACTTCTCTCTGTCTGGGTGTTAAATATCACTTCAGTGTCACATACTTCTCTTTATCTGGGTGTTAATATCACTTCAGTGTCACATACTTCTCTCTGTCTGGGTGTTAAATATCACTTGAGTGTCACATACTTCTCTCTGCCTGGGTGTTAAATATCACTTCAGTGTCACATACTTCTCTCTGCCTGGGTGTTAAATATCACTTCAGTGTCACATACTTCTCTCTGTCTGGGTGTTAAATATCACTTCAGTGTCACATACTTCTCTCTGTCTGGGTATTAAATATCACTTCAGTGTCACATACTTCTCTTTATCTGGGTGTTAATATCACTTCAGTGTCACATACTTCTCTCTGCCTGGGTGTTAAATATCACTTCAGTGTCACATAATTCTCTCTGCCTGGGTGTTAAATATCACTTCAGTGTCACATACTTCTCTCTGCCTGGGTGTTAAATATAACTTCAGTGTCACATACTTCTCTTTGTCTGGGTGTTAAATATCACTTCAGTGTCACATACATCTCTCTGTCTGGGTATTAAATATCACTTCAGTGTCACATTCTTCTCTTTATCTGGGTGTTAATATCACTTCAGTGTCACATACTTCTCTCTGTCTGGGTATTAAATATAACTTCAGTGTCACATACTTCTCTTTGTCTGGGTGTTAAATATCACTTCAGTGTCACATACTTCTCTCTGCCTGGGTGTTAAATATCACTTCAGTGTCACATACTTCTCTCTGCCTGGGTGTTAAATATCACTTCAGTGTCACATACTTCTCTCTGTCTGGGTGTTAAATATCACTTCAGTGTCACATACTTCTCTCTGTCTGGGTATTAAATATCACTTCAGTGTCACATACTTCTCTTTATCTGGGTGTTAATATCACTTCAGTGTCACATACTTCTCTCTGCCTGGGTGTTAAATATCACTTCAGTGTCACATAATTCTCTCTGCCTGGGTGTTAAATATCACTTCAGTGTCACATACTTCTCTCTGTCTGGGTGTTAAATATCACTTCAGTGTCACATACTACTCTCTGCCTGGGTGTTAAATTTTTCTTCATTGTCACATACTTCTCTCTGTCTGGTGTTAAATATCACTTCCCAGGAAGGTTAACCCGGTCAACAAATGCCCGCAGAAGTCGGATGTGTCGGCCTTACGGCGCAAGAACGCATCTCTGCTGTAAACAGGCACAATGCAGTCACATCCGGAAAAAAAATCCGGATGAGCGCAGAAGAAGAAAATATCACTTCAGTGTCACATACTTCTCTCTGCCTGGGTGTTTAATATAACTTCAGTGTCACATACTTCTCTTTGTCTGGGTGTTAAATATCACTTCAGTGTCACATACTTCTCTTTGTCTGGGTGTTAAATATCACTTCAGTGTCACATACTTCTCTCTGTCTGGGTGTTAAATATCACTTCAGTGTCACATAATTCTCTCTGCCTGGGTGTTAAATATCACTTCAGTGTCACATACTTCTCTCTGTCTGGGTGTTAAATATCACTTCAGTGTCACATACTTCTCTTTATCTGGGTGTTAATATCACTTCAGTGTCACATACTTCTCTCTGTCTGGGTGTTAAATATCACTTGAGTGTCACATACTTCTCTCTGCCTGGGTGTTAAATATCACTTCAGTGTCACATACTTCTCTCTGCCTGGGTGTTAAATATCACTTCAGTGTCACATACTTCTCTCTGTCTGGGTGTTAAATATCACTTCAGTGTCACATACTTCTCTCTGTCTGGGTATTAAATATCACTTCAGTGTCACATACTTCTCTTTATCTGGGTGTTAATATCACTTCAGTGTCACATACTTCTCTCTGCCTGGGTGTTAAATATCACTTCAGTGTCACATAATTCTCTCTGCCTGGGTGTTAATTATCACTTCAGTGTCACATACTTCTCTCTGCCTGGGTGTTAAATATCACTTCAGTGTCACATACTTCTCTCTGCCTGGGTGTTAATATCACTTCAGTGTCACATACTTCTCTCTGTCTGGGTGTTAAATATAACTTCAGTGTCACATACTTCTCTTTGTCTGGGTGTTAAATATCACTTCAGTGTAACATACTTCTCTCTGCCTGGGTGTTAAATATCACTTCAGTGTCACATACTTTTCTCTGCCTGGGTGTTAAATATCACTTCAGTGTCACATACTTCTCTCTGTCTGGGTGCTAAATATCACTTCAGTGTCACATACTTCTCTCTTTCTGGGTATTAAATATCACTTCAGTGTCATATACTTCTCTTTGTCTGGGTGTATCACTTCAGTGTCACATACTTCTCTCTGTCTGGGTGTTAAATATCACTTCAGTGTCACATAATTCTCTCTGTCTGGGTTCTAAATATCACTTCAGTGTCACATACTTCTCTCTGCCTGGGTGTTAAATATCACTTCAGTGTCACATACTTCTCTCTGTCTGGGTGCTAAATATCACTTCAGTGTCACATACTTCTCTCTGCCTGGGTGTTAAATATCACTTCAGTGTCACATACTTCTCTCTGCCTGGGTGTTAAATATCACTTCTGTGTCACATACTTCTCTCTGTCTGATGTTAAATATTACTTCAGTGTCACATACTTCTCTCTCTGGTGTTATATATCACTTCAGTGTCACATACTTCTCTCTGTCGGGGTGTTAAATATCACTTCAGTGTCACATACTTCTCTTTGTCTGGGTATTAAATATCACTTCAGTGTCACATACTTCTCTTTATCTGGGTGTTAATATCACTTCAGTGTCACATACTTCTCTCTGTCTGGGTGTTAAATATAACTTCAATGTCACATACTTCTCTCTGTCTGGGTGTTAAATATCACTTCAGTGTCACATACTTCTCTTTGTCTGGGTGTTAAATATCACTTCAGTGTCACATACTTCTCTCTGTCTGATGTTAAATATTACTTCAGTGTCACATACTTCTCTCTGTCTGTGTGTTAAATATTACTTCAGTGTCACATACTTCTCTTTGTCTGGGTGTTAAATATCATTTCAGTGTCACATACTTCTCTCTGTCTGATGTTAAATATTACTTCAGTGTCACATACTTCTCTCTGTCTGATGTTAAATATCACTTCAGTGTCACATACTTCTCTCTGTCTGGGTGTTAAATATCACTTCATTGTCAGATACTTCTCTTTGTCTGGGTGTTAAATATCACTTCAGTGTCACATACTTCTCTCTGTCTGATGTTAAATATTACTTCAGTGTCACATACTTCTCTCTCTGGTGTTATATATCACTTCAGTGTCACATACTTCTCTCTTTCCGGGTGTTAAATATCACTTCAGTGTCACATACTTCTCTTTGTCTGGGTGTTAAATATCACTTCAGTGGCACATACTTCTCTGTGTCTGGGTGTATCACTTTAGTGTCACATACTTCTCTCTGTCTGGGTGTTAAATATCACTTCAGTGTCACATACTACTCTCTGCCTGGGTGTTAAATTTTACTTCATTGTCACATACTTCTCTCTGTCTGGTGTTAAATATCACTTCCCGGGAAGGTTAACCCGGTCAACAAATGCCCGCAGAAGTCGGATGTGTCGGCCTTACGGCGCAAGAACGCAGCTCTGCTGTAAACAGGCACAATGCAGTCAAATCCGGAAAAAAAATCCGGATGAGCGCAGAAGAAGAAAATATCACTTCAGTGTCACATACTTCTCTCTGCCTGGGTGTTAAATATAACTTCAGTGTCACATACTTCTCTTTGTCTGGGTGTTAAATATCACTTCAGTGTCACATACTTCTCTTTGTCTGGGTGTTAAATATCACTTCAGTGTCACATACTTCTCTCTGTCTGGGTGTTAAATATCACTTCAGTGTCACATACTTCTCTCTGTCTGCGTGTTATATATCACTTCAGTGTCACATACTTCTCTTTGTCTGGGTGTTACATATCACTTCAGTGTCACATACTTCTCTCTGTCTGGGTGTTAAATATCACTTCAGTGTCACATACTTCTCTTTGTCTGAGTGGTAATATCACTTAATACCAAGTCCTGCATCAGGAACCTAATGTGGGTATGTGAATTGTCAGAACCATTATATTTTGTAGGGTAAGTGTATACAGGAATCAGTGGTCAGTATTGTCCTTCGGCCATGAACGCTGAGTGAAGGCCACACCGAGACCATTGTCAGGGCAACCTTCTCATGGGTATACCAACATGCCCACTGAAATATATAATATATGTTTCTCATGATTATACCAACGTGCCCGCTGAAATATATAATTTATGTTTCTCATGATTATACCAACATGCCCACTGAAATATATAATATATGTTAGTGTCTCATGATTATACCAACGTGCCCACTGAAATATATAATATATGTTAGTGTCTCATGATTATACCAACGTGCCCGCTGAAATATATAATATATGTGTCTCATGATCATACCAAATTGCCTGCTGAAATATATAATATATGTGTCTCATGATCATACCAAATTGCCTGTTGAAATATATATGTGTCTTGTGATTATACCAACATGCCCGCTGAAATAGAAACGCGCTAACAGTAGCAAAAACAGTTCCCAGTGCTGATTGTTATAGTGACCACAGACTACTCACAGGAACATTGAGGATAAAGTTGAAGAAAGTCAAGTATACAACAGGGAACACTAAATATGATTTGTGTACATTGAGTAATGACAAGGAAATACAAAACAAATTCAACATAGAAGTACAGAACAGATTTGAAATATTGTCTGATCTAGAGATCCTATTCCAGGATGTGGATGATCAATGGGAAATGTTAAAGATTGTCATTGATTCAATCAATGTGGCTGCAGAAAAAACTATTCCAAAATTAAAGAAGGTGGGTCGTAAGAAATGGATGACAGAGGAAATTTTACACTTAATGGAAACAAGAAGACTCAACAAAAATAATCCTGCCAAATATGAAGAAATTCACAGACAAGTCAGAATATTATGTAGGAAGGCAAAAGAATCATGGCTTGAGGAAAAGTGCTTAGAAATTGAAAAACAACACAACAGTCAAAATACCAAATTAGTGCACAAAAGAGTTCAGGAACTTACTAATAAAAGAACAAGTACATCAACAGGCTGTCTAAAAACTAAAGATGGCAAAGTTATAATAGAAAAAGATCAGATTCTACATGTATGGACAGATTATGTGAAAGACCTGTATAATGATAACAGAGAGGAACAGTATGCTATTAGATTTAATAATGAAGGACCAGCAATTTTAAAGATGGAGGTTCAAAATGTTCTTAAGCATATGAAAGCTGGCAAGGCCCCCGGTGCAGATAACATCACAACAGAAATGATTAGAGCTCTAGAAGAATTTGGACTAGAGCAAGTCACTAGACTGCTGAACACATTATATGATACTGGAGATATACCTTCTGAATTATGTAATTCTGTATTTATTGCAATCCCAAAGAAATCAGGAGCCTTAGAATGTGATCAACATAGAGCAATTAGTATAATGAGTCACATCACAAAGATTTTGTTACGAATTATCATGCAAAGAGTGAGGAAGAAAATACAACCTGAAATAGGGGAAGAACAATGTGGTTTTGTAGAAGGAAAGGGTACAGTAAATGCTGTGTATATGCTGCGAACAATTATTGAACGTGCTTTAGAAGTAAACAAGGATATACATCTTTGCTTTATTGACTACACAAAGGCTTTTGATAGAGTTAGACATGTCAACATTGTGGATATGCTTGCAGATCTACAAATTGATGGGAAAGACATTAGACTTATAAAAAACATATATTGGAAACAACAAGCTGCCATAAGGATTGATAATGAAGTAGGACAATACCAACCTATTAAGAGAGGTGTTAGGCAGGGATGTGTAATGTCTCCAGATCTTTTTTCCCTATACAGTGAAAATATTTTCAGAAATGTAGAAGACCTAAATGGAATCAGCATTGGAGGACGAAACATAAATAACATTAGATATGCAGATGATACAGTATTGATTGCAGACAATGCACAGGATCTGCAACAATTAGTAGACGCTGTGGTTGTACACAGTGAGCAGCTGGGGTTGGAATTAAATTGTAGGAAGACACAGGTTATGGTCGTCACTAGGAAGAACGAAGTACCACAATGTAATATACAAGTAAATGGGAATATTCTTCAACAAGTGAATCGGTTCAATTATCTCGGAACAGTCATAACATCTGATGGCAGATGCCTTGAAGAGATTAGAACAAGAATCGCCATTGCGAAAGTAGCCTTTAGCAAGATGAAAAACATTCTGACCAATAAAATTATGTCAATTGAAACGAGAAAAAGAGTGTTGATGGGATACATAGATCCTGTTCTTTTGTATGGATGTGAAACTTGGACAATGTGCAGTCAAGCAGAAAAACATCTGATGGCTGCAGAAATGTGGTTTCTGAGGAAAATGCAAAGAATACCATGGACAGACAGAAAAACCAATGAACAAGTACTACAAGAGACAAATGAAAATCGTAGATTGATTAGAGAAATTAGACGTAGACAGTCAAAATTTTTTGGACATGTTATGAGAAGAAATGGACTGGAGAACTTAGTGACAGCTGGCAAGATCGAAGGGAACAGACCAAGAGGAAGACTGAGAGGACAATACCTGGATGGCTTGGCCACATGGCATGGACGAGACAGGAACACTAAGCTGATCCACGACTCTGGTGATCGAGTAAAATGGCGAATCATGACCGCCCACGCTTTCCGGCATGGCACATGATTGATTGATACTGAAATATATAATACTAGCTTACCCGGCCCGTCTTCGCCCAGACCCTGGTGGGGAGAATCTCATTTAATTCATATAAGTAGTCATATAAGTTCCCGTTCCCGACTGTCTGTCTGTCTGTCTGTCTGTCTATCTATCTATCTGTCTGTCTGTCTGACCCGGCCCAGCCCATGGTGGAGAGCATCTCATTTAAATTATATAAGTAGTCATATAAGATCCCGTTCCCGACTGTCTGACTGTCTGTCTGTCTTGGGTAAATGGAAGAGGGAGGTGGAGGAGGGAAGAGGAGGGAGGAGACAGGAGGAGTAGGGAGGAATAGGAGGGAGGAGGAGAAGGGAGGAGGAGGCGAGGAGGAGGGAGAAGGAGGGAGGACGAGAACGCAGGAGGAGAAGGGAGCAGGAGGAGGAGAGGGAGGAGGAGAGAGTAGGAGGATGGAGGAGGCAGAGGGAGAAGGAAGAGGGAGGAGGAAGAGGGAGAATGAGGAGGGAGGGGGAGGAGGAGGAATGTGAAGGGAGGAGGAGGAGGAGGAGGGAGGCGGAGAGAGGAGGAGGAGGGAGGAAGAGGGAGGAGGAGGAATGAGGAGGGAGGAGGTAGAGGAGAGGAGGTAGAGGGAGGAGGAGGAGGAGAGAGGAGGAAGAGGGAGGAGGAGGAATGTGAAGGGAGGAGGAGGGAGGAGGTAGAGGGAGGAAGGAGGAGGGGGAGGAGGAATGTGAAGGGAGGAGGAGGTAGAGGGAGGAGGCGGAGGGATGAGGAGGAGTGAGGAGGAGAACGCAGGAGGAGAAGGGAGCAGGAGGAGGAGAGGGAGGAGGAGAGAGTAGGAGGATGGAGGAGGCAGAGGGAGAAGGAAGAGGGAGGAGGAAGAGGGAGAATGAGGAGGGAGGGGGAGGAGGAGGAATGTGAAGGGAGGAGGAGGAGGAGGAGGGAGGCGGAGAGAGGAGGAGGAGGGAGGAAGAGGGAGGAGGAGGGAGGAGGTAGAGGAGAGGAGGTAGAGGGAGGAGGAGGAGGAGAGAGGAGGAAGAGGGAGGAGGAGGAATGTGAAGGGAGGAGGAGGGAGGAGGTAGAGGGAGGAAGGAGGAGGGGGAGGAGGAATGTGAAGGGAGGAGGAGGTAGAGGGAGGAGGCGGAGGGATGAGGAGGAGTGAGGAGGAGGAGGGAGGAAGAAGGAGGAGGAGGGATGAGGAGGAGGAGGAAGAGGGAGGAGAGGAGGGAGGAGGAGAGAGGAGGAAGAGGGAGGAGGAGGGAGGAGGAGGAGGAAGGAGGAGGGGGAAGAGGGAGGAGGAGGTAGAGGGAGGAGGAGGAGGGAGGAGGAGGAGGAGGGAGGAAGAAGGAGGAGGAGGAAGCGGGAGGAGGAGGAATGTGAAGGGAGGAGGAGGGATAGGGAGGAGGGGAAGAGGAAGAGTGGAGAGGAGGAGGGAGGATGTAGAGGGAGGAGGAGGGAGGAAGAGGTAGGAGGAAGAGGGAGGAGGAGGGAGGAGAAGGAAGGAG
The DNA here is from genome assembly GCA_963921405.1 of Cepaea hortensis. NCBI lineage: Eukaryota > Metazoa > Mollusca > Gastropoda > Stylommatophora > Helicidae > Cepaea > Cepaea hortensis. Next base: position 1,414,075 of record OY992890.1, read on the forward strand.
GAGGAAGAGGGAGGAGGAGGATGGAGGAGGGAGAGGGAGGAGGGAAAGAGGAAGAGGGTAGGAGGAGGAGGAGGGGAGAGGAGGAGGAGGAGGGAGGAGGCAGAGGGAGAAGAAGGAAGGAGGAGGAGGAAGGAGGGAGAATGAGGAGGGGAGGAAGGAAAGGGAGGTGGAAGAGGGGGAGGAGGAAAGAGGTAGGGGGAGGAAGGAAAGGGAGGTGGAAGAGGGGGAGGAGGAAAGAGGTAGGGGGAGGAGGTAGAGGGAGGAAGGAAAGGGAGGAGGAAGAGGAGGAGAAAGGAGGAGGAAGAGGGAAGAGGGAGAAGAAGGGAGAAGGAGGAGTGAGGATGATGAGGGAGAAGGAGGCAGGAGGAGGAGGAGGGATAAGGAGGGAGAGGGAGGAGAAGGGAAGATGAGGGAGGAGGGGGAGGAGTAGGAGGGAGGAGGGGAGAGGAAGAGGGAGAAGAAAGAGGGAGTCGGGAGAGGGATGAGAGGGAGGAGGAAGAGGAGAAGGGTGGAGGGAGGAGGTAGAGGGAGGAGAAGAGAGGGGGAGAGAGTTCGCCATTCCGAATTCATACTCGTCTAGTTCTTCCCTTCTACACGACTGTAGATAACTTCCTTACACATAAAAAGATGAATTGTTATTGATATTGCCGTGGCATGGAGGAATATCAGCAGCAGAGTTGATCCAAAAAACCAAAGACTGAGATCTACGGAGAGCCATGAACGCCTACGCCAGCCGGCACGGCACTTGATGATGATGATTGCCGTGTGACGATTCTGTGTAGTCACGTCATTTTCTTCCCTTTCCCTAGCGTTTTGGTTCGGGGATTCTTTCATCATCATCATCATATATTTACGTACGTATTTTGGGAGGGGGAGGAGGGAGGAGGAGGAAGAAGAAAAAAAAACTATGACAGTTGACAGCTCTGGAATGAAAGGAAGGCGTGTAGAAAATTTCATCTCAATCGGATGGGCCGTTCGCGAACAAATAAAGGACATACATATTTACATACATACATATATACATACATATTTACATACATACACTTTGTTTTATAAATATAGATATGTGTCTCATGATTATACCAACGTGCCCGCTGAAATATATAATATACTAGCTGACCCGGCCCGGCTTCGCCCAGTCCCTGGCGGGGATCTATCTGTCTGTCTGTCTGTCTGTCTGTCTGCTTGTCTGTCTGTCTGACCCGGCCCGGCTTCGCCCAGCCCCTGGTGGGGAGCATTTCATTTAATTCATATAAGTAGTCATATAAGCTCCTGTTCCCGTTCCCGACTATCTACTGTCTGTCTGTCTGTCTATTATTAGAAAGAGCACTTGAAAGATCTTTACATCTTCCCCCAACAATTTTTTTTTGGTAAATGGAGCGTCTTATTTAATTCATATTCGGCCCCTGCTCCCGTTCCCGTTCCCCAAAAAGACGACCCGGCCCGGCTTCGCCCAGTCCCTGGTGGGGAGCATATCATTTAATTCATATTCAGCGGAGGGAGGAGGGATTAGGAGGAGGGGGGAGAAATGAGGGGAGAGGGAGGAGGAGGTAGGAGGGGCGAGGAGGAGGGAGGAGAGAGGAAAGAGGAGGAGGGGGAGGAGAGAGGGATTAGGAGGGAGGAGAGAGGAGGGTGGAGGAGGAGGGAGAAGGCGGAGGGAGGAGGAGGAGGGAGAATGAAGAGGGGGAGGCAGAGGGAGAAGGAGGAAGTAGGAGGAGGAAAAGGGAGAAGGAGGAAGTAGAGGGAGGAGGGAAAGGGAGGAGGAGGGGGGAGGAGAAGGGAGAAGGAGGGAGTTCGCCATTCCGAATTCATACTCGTCTAGGTTCTGTGATTTCGGTCCTTCCATTGATTGAAGGAGGAAGGAGGACACATTTTTACACATAAAAAGATGAATTGTTATTGACATTGCCGTGTGACGATTCTGTGTAGTCACGTCATTTTCTTCGCTTTTCCTAGCGTTGTGGTTCAGGGATTCTTTGATCTCTTATATTTACGTACGTATTTAGGGAGGGGGAAGAGGGAGGAGGAGGAAGAAGAAAAAAAAACTATGACAGTTGGCAGCGCGGGAATGAGAGGAAGACGTGTAGAAAATTTCATCTCAATCGGATGGACCGTTCGGGAACGCATAAAGGACATACATACATACATACAGACGGAGATTGCCTTTTATATATAAGATGTGTCTCATGATTATACCAACATGCTTGCTGAAATATATAATATATGTTAGTGTCTCATAAACACCCTGTGTTTACCTTTTGATGTAAATAAAACTTTTTTTTCCCCCGGGAAGTTTAACCCGTTCAACAAATGCCTTCTGAAGTCGGATGTGTCAGCCTAATTTTCTGTGGGAACAACATTTTCTGTGTGCAAGATCGCAGCTCTGCTGTAAACAGGCACAACGCAATCACATCCGGGGAAAAAAAAAATCGGATGAATGCAGAAGAAGAAGAAACTTTGTTTTTTACCTTTTGGTGTCAAATAAAAATATTGTGTTTACCTTTTGGTGTCAGTTAAAAACCTGGTGTTTACGTTTCAGCACAATTGTGTACCCGGAGTTGTACAGTGACCTTCTGCAACATATTAGCCACCTGACATTCTATTGTGTGTGTTTCTCCACTGGTGAGTGGTGATGTGATGTTCTATTGTGTATGTTTCTCCACTGGTGAGTGGTGATGTGATGTTCTATTGTGTGTGTTTCTCCACCGGTGAGTGGTGATGTGATGTTCTATTGTGTGTGTTTCTCCACTGGTGAGTGGTGATGTGATGTTCTATTGTGTGTGTTTCTCCACTGGTGAGTGGTGATGTGATGTTCTATTGTGTGTGTTTCTCCTCCGGTGAGTGGTGATGTGATGTTCTATTGTGTGTGTTTCTCCTCCGGTGAGTGGTGATGTGATGTTCTATTGTGTGTGTTTCTCCTCCGGTGAGTGGTGATGTGATGTTCTATTGTGTGTGTTTCTCCACTGGTGAGTGGTGATGTGATGTTCTATTGTGTGTGTTTCTCCTCCGGTGAGTGGTGATGTGATGTTCTATTGTGTGTGTTTCTCCACCGGTGAGTGATATGATGTTCTATTGTGTGTGTTTCTCCTCCGGTTAGTGGTGATGTGATGTTCTATTGTGTGTTTCTCCACCGGTGAGTGGTGATATTATGTTCTATTGTGTGTGTTTCTCCTCCGGTGAGTGGTGATGTGATGTTCTATTGTGTGTGTTTCTCCACCGGTGAGTGGTATGATGTTCTATTGTGTGTGTTTCTCCTCCGGTGAGTGGTGATGTGATGTTCTATTGTGTGTTTCTCCACCGGTGAGTGGTGATATTATGTTCCCATCTGTCAGTTGTTGCTAAATATGCTTATGCGATGTCCTTATGTGTAAGTCACTGATGTTATAGGTGCTTATGCGATTTCCCAGACTGTGAGTCACTGATGTTATATATGCTTATGCGATGTCCTTATGTGTAAGCACTGATGTTATATATGCTTATGTGATGTCCTTATGTGTAAGCACTGATGTTATATATGCTTATGCGATGTCCTTATGTGTAAATACTGATGTTATTTGTGTTTGATGTCCCTGTCTCTGAGTTACTGATGTTATGTGCTTTTGTGATGTTCCTATGTGCAAGTCATTGATGTCCTGATAAGTGTGAATTTAATGTCCCTGTGTATGTCATTGATGTTTTGATATGTGTGAATGCAATGTGCTCATCTGCGAGTCATCGATGTGTGATGTCCCCATCTACAAGTCATTGTAGTGTGATGTACCCATCGACAAGTCATTGTGAGTCATTGATGTATAATGCATGCATCTGTGAGTCATTGATGTGTATGTCCCCAATCTGTTAGTCTTTGATGTATAATGTATACATCTGTGTGTCATTGATGTGTTATTTCCCCTTCTGTGAGTCATTGATGTGTGATGTATACATCTGTGAATCATTGATGTGTGATGGCCACATCTGTGAGTCATTGATGTGTGATGGCCACATCTGTGAGTCATTCATGTGTAATTTTCTCCATTTGTGAGAAATTGATGTGTGATGCATCTGTGAGTCATTGATGTATGCTGTCTCCATGTGTGAGTCATTGATGTATGCTGTCTCCATCTGTGAGTCATTTATGTGTGGTGATCCCATCTGTGAATCTGATAAATGTCAACATTGATGTCATAGGTAGAACAACATTTTCCCCTTGTGTTTTTTCTTGCGGTGAGCAGATCACAGGATGGGAGGTTTGTTTGTGTATTGTCAGGGTAAGGATAGAGATCAGGTTTCTGTGGAACTACTCACTGGCATAAACACTTGGTGTGGTGATGCTGGTGTCAGCGTCAATAGATTTAGATGGATCAGCTTGATTGTGCAACAAGCCAGCACTGACACCTGGTCCTGGTCATGTCAGACTATACCAGAGATGGAACACGAGGTTAAACATGAGGTGGACATAGGTTAAATGTCAGGGTGGACATAAAGATAAACATGGGGGTGGACATAGGTTAAACATGAGGGTGGACACATGGGGGTGGACATAGGTTAAACATGAGGGTGGACATAGGTTCAACATGAGGGTTTACATAGGTTAACCATGAAGGTGGACATATGTTAAACATGAGGGTGGACATAGGTTAAACATGAGGGTGGACATATGTTAAACATGAGGGTGGACATAGGTTAAACATGAGGGTGGACATAGGTTAAACATGAGGGTACACATAGGTTAAACACGAGGGTGGACATCAAGTTAAACATGAGGGTGGACATAGGTTAAACATGAGGGTGGACATAGGTTAAACATGAGGGTACACATAGGTTAAACACGAGGGTGGAAATAGGTTAAACATGAGGGTGGACATCAAGTTAAACATGAGGGTGGACATAGGTTAAACATGAGGGTGGACATAGGTTAAACATGAGGGTGGACATATGTTAAACATGAGGGTGGACATAGGTTAAACATGAGGGTGGACATAGGTTAAACATGAGGGTGGACATATGTTAAACATGAGGGTGGACATAGGTTAAACATGAGGGTGGACATAGGTTAAACATGAGGGTGGACATAGGTTAAACATGAGGGTGGACATCAAGTTAAACATGAGGGTGGACATAGGTTAAACATGAGGGTGGACATATGTTAAACATGAGGGTGGACATAGGTTAAACATGAGGGTGGACATAGGTTAAACATGAGGGTGGACATAGGTTAAACATGAGGGTGGACATAGGTTAAACATGAGGGTGGACATAGGTTAAACATGAGGGTGGACATAGGTTAAACATGAGGGTGGACATAGGTTAAACATGAGGGTGGACATCAAGTTAAACATGAGGGTGGACATAGGTTAAACATGAGGGTGGACATAGGTTAAACATGAGGGTGGACATCAAGTTAAACATGAGGGTGGACATAGGTTAAACATGAGGGTGGACATAGGTTAAACATGAGGGTGGGTAGACATAGGTTAAACATGAGGGTGGACATCAAGTTAAACATGAGGGTGGACATAGGTTAAACATGAGGGTGGACATCAAGTTAAACATGAGGGTGGACATAGGTTAAACATGAGGGTGGACATAGGTTAAACATGAGGGTGGACATAGGTTAAACATGAGGGTGGACATCAAGTTAAACATGAGGGTGGACATATGTTAAACATGAGGGTGGACATAGGTTAAACATGAGGGTGGACATCAAGTCAAACATGACATGAAACAGAAGGGGAACACAGCTGCTACCAGGCCAGCTGGTTCACATAAGTACCAGTGAGTGAGTCATCTTTGGACACTATTTGTGTGTGTGGTGTGTGTCAACGCAGGCCCACCTGGTTACATGGACACTATCTATGTGTGTGATGTGTCAACACAGGCTTGGTTACCTGGCTGCACCTACCTCACAGGCTTCTTGTCTTCCTCCAACATTGTTGCCCTCCCCTTCACAGATTGGGTTGGGTGTCTGACTGTGCTGTGGATACAAGATAATGACTGTTTAAATAGAGCAGATCAGTGTACACACAGCTCAGTCTTCATTGTGGTTAGTGGTGTTGCTTGCTACACATCCCTATACACACACACACACACACACAATCCCTCTACACACACACAATCACAATGTGTATACAGGTACACATAACCACACCCACCTTTGTGTATACACTTGCACACATACACCTATGTACACACAGAAATGCATATACTCACACACACAAGTGCATATAATGACACACACACACACCTTTATACACACATTCTTCTTCTTTCGTTCGCTTGAAATATGTCTATATCTGCAATGTCGTCTCTTGCATGAATTGAACTGTTTTTTTCAGTTCACACAGTGGTCCATAGAGTTTATCTTCCACTGTCGTCTCTCTAGGCCAGAAGGTTTGCCTAGATATGTTATATTTTGTGCAGTCTTGGAGTATGTGCTCTGCTGTCTGCGACGCCAATCCACATGTGCACATGGCTGTTTCACCAATCTTGAATTTTGTATACATGTGGTTGCGTAATCTATTGTGTCCTGTTCTGAGGCGCAGAATAATGACTTGTTCTGGTCTGTCCATAATGTGGTAGTCATCTTGAGCAGGTTTTGGTGGCTTTCTGACTGATTTGATCATTCTTTTCTTTTGGTGGTATGTAACGGGCACATCAGGCTGTTCCTCTTTGGCTCCTTCCTTAGCCAATTGATCAGCTCTGTCGTTTCCGGGTACTCCACAGTGGGATGGTATCCACTGTATGGTGACTTTATGCTGACTGCTAAGTTCAGAAAGTAGTGTCCTTAGTACTGGCAATTTCCCAGAGAGGAGCGCCTCGAGTACTGATTTTGCATCTGTTAGTAGCACCACAGGTTGAGTACCATTGCTGTTATTTAGTAATTTCTCTGTTGCTATCTTGATTGCCTCAATTTCGGCATCATAGTTATGGCAGTACTTTCCTGTCTGTACTCTGGCTGTGTCCCTAGTATTATTTGGGTATTCTATGTACACTCCCGCTCCTCCATTTCGAACAGCATTTTGTGCTGACCCATCTGTGTAGACTCGGATCCAGAGGTCCTGTGGGTATTCTTCATCAAGGAAGCTGAGAGTGGCTGTTCTGCGCTGCACACTGTTCTGTTCTTCCTTGTCAAATATTCCTCTCACTTTTGTCTGGATTTGTAACGATAGTCTATGCTCATCTTTCCATGGAGTTCGCTCTGGAATAGTTGTTAGGGGGATACCAACTGTGGGCAGATCAGTGGTTTCTCTGCAGAGTCGTTTGGCCTGGTGGATAAAACTACTTCTTTTCAACCGCCCCATAGCTAGGTTTTCAAATCTGTTCTTCATAGGGTGGCCTGGCAAGCTGAGGAACTTTTCTGCTTGTATTAGCGTTTTCGTATCTCTGCGCTCACTCAGTGCCTGTGTCCTCCCCATCTTCTCCATTTCCACTATAGGGGTTGATCTCATCCCTCCTGTGGTGACTCTAAGTGCTTGATTTTGCACCTTGTCCAGCTCTTGTAGTGTGGTATTTGATGCTGAACACCACGCAGTTGACCCATATTCCAGGTGTGGTCGTATGCTCTGTTGGTAAACTTTGCTAAGTATTTTCGTACTGGCTCCCCATGTGGTTCCACTTAGCTTTCTCAGGATGGCTATTTTCCTTCTGGCTTTTGCTACTGCTTTGTTGATGTGCTTTCTCCATGTCAGCTTGCCATCAAATGTTACTCCAAGGTATGTTGGTTCTTTATCTTCTCTTAGGGGTGTTCCATTTATCTGGATGATCCCTGCCTTTTGTTTTGGAGAGAGGGTAAATAGGGTGGTGCTGCACTTGTCAGTGTTTATGCTGACACACCATCTATTTGCCCATGCAGCAAATGTATCTACAGCTCTTTGTAGCAATCTGGTGGCCACTGATGCATATTCATTTGTGCTCCATAGAACCAGGTCATCGGCGTACATTGCCGCTTTAATTCCATGCGGTAGGTGAGCAACAAGATCATTGATGAAGATTAGAAAAAGTGTGGGGGACAAGACTCCGCCCTGGGGGACACCGTGACTCAGTAGTACTTTCTTGCTCTTGAGTCCGTCTATCTGTACTCGAGCTCTTCTGTTGTGCAAGTATGCTTTCACCCATTTGTACATTCTTCCATTGACTTTGCAGTTTTTCAATTTCTTCATCAGACTTTCTTTCCAGACTTTGTCAAAGGCTTTCTTCAAATCTATCCATGCCGCAAGCACCAGCTTCTTCTCTTGGAATGCATCCTCAATTTCTTGAGAGAGGTAGGTTGTCTGATCTTCCGTAGAGTAGCACTGCCTAAAGCCAGCCTGCTGTGGCACAAGGATGTTTTTACTTTCAATGTACCACTGCAGTCTGTGATTGATGATGCGCTCCAGTGTTTTGCAGAGACAGCTGGTGAGGCTAATTGGTCTGTAGCTAGAGGCAATGGAACCATCTTTCCCTGATTTTAGGAGGGGTATCATGATTGCTTCTCTCCAGGCTTGTAGAACACTGCCTATGGTCCAGCTGTTATTGAAGATCTGCAACAGCTTTGTTTTGGCCTCTGTTCCTAGGTTCCTGATCATTTCATTGGAGATACCATCAGCTCCTGGTGACTTTCTCATTTTCAGTTTTGATATGGCTAGCTCCAGTTCGCTGATTGTGATGGGTGCCTCCAGAACCTCATGTACTATTTCCTTCTGTCCTGTATGTTGTCGTTTCTCTCGAATCTCTTGTTTCTCTGGACTAATTTTGATATTGCTATCTTGTGCGAACGAGTCCGCAAAATGGTCAGCTGCTTGCTTTCTTGTTAAGATTTTTCCATCTTTATGTAGTGCAATTTTTGAGTTTCTCCCTGTGCCTTCGTCATTAAGCTGTTTTATTAGCTTCCACAATTTCCTTGTGTCTCTTTCAAAGTTCAGAGACTCTGTTTTCTCCTGCCAGCTTTTCCGTCTAGCCTGCAGCTTGGCCCTTTGAAATTTGGCTTTTGCATGCTGGAATTTATTGTGGTGCTCTTGGCTGGGTGTGGCCTCTGCTTGCTTTCTATACACTTCAACATCATTATGCAACTGTTCCAGTTCACTACTCCAGTAGGGTTTATATTGTTTACGGGCTCCTCTTGGTACTGTTTCTCACGCTGCCTGTAGTATGCATTTCCCAAACTCTTCAACTGCTTTATTTATGTCTTTCTCAGTGTTCAGGTTTCTAACCAGTATGCTGGTGCGATGCTTGTACATTGCCCAGTCTGCTTTCTTGTAGTTCCACCTCGAGAGGGTGCTGCTTTCACTTACAAGCTCATTTTCTACGGTTAGAAAGACTGGCCGATGGTCACTGCCACCAAGTTGTTTCCCAACAGTTCGTGTAATGTTCCACTCCAGATCTGGTGAATGAAAAGCCAGGTCAGGTGTAGTTGTAGAGTGCCATGATCTCGAGTAGAAAGTATGCGGGTCGGACGGCTTGTTAATCAACATGAATCTATTCTCATCCTGCCAGTCTTCCAGTCTCTCTCCTCTCTGGTCCATGTGATCATAGCCCCAGCTCTGCGAGTGGATGTTGAAATCGCCACACACAATCATTTTTTCTTTTAGTGGTAGAGTGTCCAGTGCCTGTGGGCGGTCACTTGGACAGTAGTAATTGATCAGATGTAGATCTGTATTACCTGTCTTAAGTTTAAGTGTCTGATACTCAGCCCCTTCCATGTAGACTTTGATTTGGGAAGCCATGATGTTATTTCTTACAAGGGTCAGTATCCCACCTTTTCGCCTGTTCTTTCGGTCAGATCGGTAACACTGGTAGCCTCTGATTTTGAAGGCTATATTTTCATTGAGGTGAGTTTCTTGCAAGCAACATATGCTTACTTTTTCTTGGTCCAAGATTTTTTCTAATTCTATTTTTTTGTTGCTGACTCCCTCCGCATTCCAGTGCATTATTTTAAGTCTTCGTTTAGTATGGCCAGTCGTCCTATTCTCATGTCCCCTGGCTCCACAGGACATCTGAGAAGGACCTCCAGTAGTTGGGGTTGGACCCTTTCGAGACATAGGGCCCGGCACTGCACCTGCCTGGGGGTCCAAAGCAGGGCGAGCACCATAACGATTAGCAGTAGTCGACATATTCCATTTTGCGTGATTGCGTGGCATCCTGATTTCTGTGGTGCGCCTCTTGGCTGGTTGCCTCCGTCTTCAGCACCTTTCTTTGCTAGAGCAGACTGTGGTCTCACTCGAGTGTAGATGTGTACGCGCGCACACACCTGTCTGCGCATGCATGTACGTGCATACACATCTAGAGCATACTGGTTATTTTCCGGCGCCAGAGACTCGCCGTTGCCCCTTCTCCTGTTAGTTTAAACAGGTCCGCCACGTGAAGGCCAGGAGTTGGACTTTTGCTGCATAGGTTATGTATTCACGAGCCATTGAGGTATTTGAGCAATGTTGGGCGCTCACCCCAACACCGCGCCTCGGCTACATACAGCAACATTTGGAACCCTATACACACATAATATTCATCAGTGCCTGCAACACACACATGCACACCACACAAATAGTACAGTCGCATTGTTTGTTCTGGATATGCAGTTGGATTCTCAACAAAATAAAGCAGACAGAAATGTCATTCTATCTATGACATCAGTGTTGACATGTGACAGAAATGCCATTGTACAAATGACATCCATGACATGTGATAAAAAATGCCATTATGCTTATAACATCAGTTTTGACATTTGACAGAAATGTCATTCTACCAATGACATCAATGTTGACATGTGACAGAAATGTCATTCTACCAATGACATCAATGTTGACATGTGACAGAAATTTCATTCTACCAATGACATCAATGTTGACATGTGACAGAAATGTCATTCTACCAATATCATCAATGTTGACATGTGACAGAAATGTCATTCTACCTATGACATCAATGTTGACATATAACACAATTGTCTATCTATGATGACATGTAACAGAAATGTTGTTCTACCTATGACATCGTATATGTTGACAGACTGACTGACCAACCAGCCACATTGTGTCACAACTGTTGCCCACCTTCATGTGTTGCAGGTTATTTCCTGTATGATTTCCTGGACCTGGTCGTCAACAGTCAGATGTTCTCTATGTGGGAACTGAAACTACATCATATAGCGGTGAGTAGTCAGTCTCCTGAGGTCACAGGTCACACTTCACAGTCAAGATCCACTCACATATACAAGTCACACTTCACAGTCAAGATGCACTCACATGTACAAGTCACACTTCAGTCAAGATGCACTCACATATACAAGTCACACTTCACAGTCAAGATCTACTCACATATACAAGTCACACTTCACAGTCAAGATCCACTCACATATACAAGTCACACTTCACAGTCAAGATCCACTCACATATACAAGTCACACTTCACAGTCAAGATCCACTCACATATACAAGTCACACTTCACAGTCAAGATCCACTCACATATACAAGTCACACTTCACAGTCAAGATGCACTCACATATACAAGTCACACTTCACAGTCAAGATGCACTCACATATACAAGTCACACTTCACAGTCAAGATGCACTCACATATACAAGTCACACTTCACAGTCAAGATGCACTCACATATACAAGTCACACTTCACAGTCAAGATGCACTCACATATACAAGTCACACTTCACAGTCAAGATGCACTCACATATACAAGTCACACTTCACAGTCAAGATGCACTCACATGTACAAGTCACACTTCACAGTCAAGATGCACTCACATGTACAAGTCACACTTCACAGTCAAGATGCACTCACATATACAAGTCACACTTCACAGTCAAGATGCACTCACATATACAAGTCACACTTCACAGTCAAGATCCACTCACATATACAAGTCACACTTCACAGTCAAGATCCACTCACATATACAAGTCACACTTCACAGTCAAGATGCACTCACATGTACAAGTCACACTTCACAGTCAAGATGCACTCACATATACAAGTCACACTTCACAGTCAAGATGCACTCACATATACAAGTCACACTTCACAGTCAAGATGCACTCACATATACAAGTCACACTTCACGGTCAAGATGCACTCACATATACAAGTCACACTTCAGTCAAGATCCACTCGCATATACAAGTCACACTTCACAGTCAAGATGCACTCGCATATACAAGTCACACTTCACAGTCAAGATGCACTCACTTATACAAGTCACACTTCACAGTCAAGATGCACTCGCATATACAAGTCACACTTCACAGTCAAGATGCACTCACTTATACAAGTCACACTTCACAGTCAAGATGCACTCACTTATACAAGTCATCCTTTGGTCTCTATACTCCAGTTAGAAACCACTTCATTTGATTCGCTTCTGGCGTGTAGTACCCAGTACTTACAGGTACTTTACATTGTTTAGAGCCCTGAACTTACAGGTATTCTACATTGTTGTTTAGTACCCAACTACTTACAAGTAAGAAAAATGACTGCTGCAGGATCAGACAATATGAGATGAATACAGTTAAGTATCGGTGACTCCTACAGAAAAGATGGATATAACAAACACATACACACAAAAAAGTCGCTTAAAAGTCGACAAGGTCGACTTCATCGCACCGGGTTTTATCCCATATGGCTCAGTCTCTTTCTGCAGCACGTAAAGCGTCACACAGAAGTCTCCGAAACATTTAACTCGTAAACCGTAAACATTATTACACAGACACAGTGAATTCACACATGACTGTTTTCCTTAATATCATATGGATGTTATCATTATCACATGACTGTTATCCTCAATATCACATGAATGTTATCTGCAGTGTGACATCATTATCACTTGATTGCTATCCTCATTATCACATGACTGTTATCATTATCACATGACCATTATCCTCAATATCACATGAATGTTATCCTTAATATCATATGACTGTTATCCTCATCACATGAATGTTATCCTTAATATCACATGAATGTTATCCCCAATATCACATGAATGTTATTATCACATGCATGTTATCAATATCACATGAATATCATTATCACATGACCGTTATCCTCAATATCACATGGCCGTTATTCCCAATATCACATGACCGTTATTCCCAATATCACATGACTATTATCATTATCACATGACCATTATCCTCAATATCACATGAATGTTATCCTCATTATCACATGAATGTTATCCTCATCACATGGATGTTATTATTATCACATTAATTTTATCATTATCACATGACTGTTATCCTCAATATCACATGAATATTATTATCACATGGCAGTTATCCTTAATATCACATGAATGTTATCCTCATTATCACATGAATGTTATTATCACATGACAGTTGTCCTCATTATCACATGAATGTCATTATCACATGAATATCACCATCATCACATGGATGTTACCATTATCACAAGACTGTTATCATCATCACATGAATTGTATCATTATCACATGAATGTCACCATCATCACATGACTGTTATCATTATCACATGAATTTTATCATTATCACATGACTGTTATCTTCAATATCACATAAATGCTATCCTCATTATCACATGAATGTTATCCTCATCACATGAATGTTATCCTCATCACATAAATGTTATCCTCAATATCACATGAACATTATCCTCATTATCACATGAATATTATCATTATCCCATGAATTTAATCATTATTACATGAATGTTTTTTATCACATGACTTATTATTATCTTAACATTAATGTTGTTATTATCACATGAATGTCATTATCACTTGAATGTAATCAGTATCACATGAGTGTTATCATTATCACGTGAATTTTATCATTATCACATGAATGTTATCATTATCACATGAATTTAATCATTATTACATGAATGTTTTTTATCACATGCCTGTTATCATGATCACGTGACTGTTCCTCCTGTGCAGGTGGCTGGAATGTTCTACTACAACATCTGCATCAAGTCTCACATTGGCTTCAACATCGTGGCCTTGGCTGCTGAACTCAACTCCGTCTTCTTGCACTGGCGCAAGCTGCTGCAGATGATGAAGACGCCGTTTGACAGCCGCAGCTACCTGATCATCAAGTACCTCAACATGGTCTCCTTCCTGGTGTTCCGCGGCGGGGCCCTGCTGTTGATCAGCACCGGGTGCCTCATGTGGAGACAGAAAGTGTCCACGCTGTACTACCTGGGAATCTCCTCCACCACCTTCTTCATGGACGTGCTCAACGCCATCCTCTTCTGGAGGCTCTTCAAGAGTGACTTCCTTAGAAGCAAACAGGGAAGAGGCGGGAGGTCTGTGAATGCCAGCATCAGACGTGACAGCCACAGACACAGCAACAATCATGTCATCACCAGCAACAACTGCACGGATGCTGTCAGATCACGCAAGCCCATCAGCCAGTAATACCACTACATGCCATCAGCCAGTAATACCACTACATGCCATCAGCCAGTAATACCACTACATGCCATCAGCCAGTAATACCACTACATGCCATCATGCAGGCCTTGTGGCCCTTCACTTAAGTCATTTAGGTGGCCTGGGGCTGCTGTCATAGATCACCATCCCATCTGGCGGCCTGGGGCTGCTGTCGTAGATTACCATCCTGGCAGGCTGTCTTGCTGCTGCTGCCTTCTCAACTACCTAGACATCCAGTGCTTTCCTGCAGTCACCATCTTCTTAACTCACACATACAATCTTCTCAACCAACCCACACATACAATCTTCTCAACCAACCCACACATACAATCTTCTCAACCAACCCACACATACAATCTTCTCAACCAACCCACACATACAATCTTCTCAGAGTAGACATAGAATCTTAGAGAAGAAGGGCAGAATGTCAGAGGGGCCTGCGTGCCCAATTCTTAACCCTTTGAAAATAAAGATGTTCGTTCGTTCTCAACTACCTAGACACACAGTGCTTTCCTGCAGTCACCATCTTCTCAACTCACAAATACAATCTTCTCAACCAACCCACATATAAAATTTTATCAACTAAGCCGTACATACAATCTTCTCAACTAACCCACACATAGTCTTTTCCACTAACCCACACATATATTCTTCTCCACTAATCCACACATACAATCTTCTCAACTAACCCACACATATATTCTTTGCCACTAACCCACACATACAATCTTCTCAACTAACCCACATATATAATCTTCTCCACTAACCCACACATATACTTCTCAACTAACCCACACATACAATTGTCTCCACTAACCCACACATACAATCTTCTCCACTAACCCACACATACAATCCTCTCAACTAACCCACACATACAATCTTCTCAACTAACCCACATATATAATCTTCTCCACTAACCCACACATATACTTCTCAACTAACCCACACATACAATTGTCTCCACTAACCCACACATACAATCTTCTCCACTAACCCACACATATACTTCTCAACTAACCCACACATACAATTGTCTCCACTAACCCACACATACAATCTTCTCCACTAACCCACACATACAATCCTCTCAACTAACCCACACATACAATCTTCTCCACTAACTAGGCTCTCAAAGTAGTCCTCCAGGTTGAGCCTGTCTCCATCTCTCTCATGATAGACATCTCGTCAGCTCCACCCCTCTCCTCAGCAACACCCCTCTCATCAGCTCCACCCCTCTCATCAGCTCCACCCCTCTCATCAGCTCCACCCCTCTCATCAGCTCCACCCCTCTCATCAGCTCCACCCCTCTCATCAGCTCCACCCCTCTCATCAGCTCCACCCCTCTCATCAGCTCCACCTCTCTCCTCAACTCCATCTCTCTCCTCAGCTCCACCTCTCTCCTCAGCTCCAGCAGTCCTACGTCTGTAGGGACAGTTTGAGCTTTCTGTCCCGTATCTTGGTTAAGCCTTGCATTCCAGACTTGTTCAGTAGATGTTCTTCCAGCAGCGATTGCCTCCCTTGCTTGATTCATGCTTGTAAGTATTGTCATTGTTCAGCTGCACAGCTCTGTCTTAGCCTGGGTACGGTACAGCTCTGTCTTAGCCTGGGTACGGTACAGCTCTGTCTTAGCCTGGGTACGGTACAGCTCTGTCTTAGCCTGGGTACGGTACAGCTCTGTCTTAGCTTGGGTACGGTACAGCTCTGTCTTAGCCTGGGTACGGTACAGCTCTGTCTTAGCCTGGGTACGGTACAGCTCTGTCTTAGCCTGGGTACGGTACAGCTCTGTCTTAGCTTGGGTACGGTACAGCTCTGTCTTAGCCTGGGTACGGTACAGCTCTGTCTTAGCCTGGGTACGGTACAGCTCTGTCTTAGCCTGGGTACGGTACAGCTCTGTCTTAGCCTGGGTACGGTACAGCTCTGTCTTAGCCTGGGTACGGTACAGCTCTCCTGGGTGTGGTACAGCTCTGTCTTAGCCTGGGTACGGTACAGCTCTGTCTTAGCCTGGGTGTGGTGCAGCGGTACAGTTATATATTAGCCTGAGTGCGGTACAGTTATATATGAGCCTTGATGTGGTTTAGCATTACAGCTATATATTAGCTTGGTGTGGTACAGCATTACAGTTATATATTAGCTTGGTGTGATACAGTGGTACAGTTATATATAAGCCTTGGTGTGGTACAGCGGTACAGTTATATATTAGCCTTGGTGTGGTTTAGCATTACAGCTATATATTAGCTTGGTGTGGTACAGCATTACAGTTATATATTAGCTTGGTGTGGTACAGCGGTACAGTTATATATGAATCTTGATGTGGTACAGCTGTACAATAATATATTAGCCTTGCCTTATGACGGGTGTACAGTTGTATATGAACCGTGAGATGTGACACCCACAGTTGTCATCCAGCAATTTGTAAGTGACAGTACAGTCCCATGTCCACATGTACAGTTGTATATGAACTGTGAGATGTGACATCCACAATTGTCATCCAGCAACTTGTGACAGTACAGTCCCCATGTCTACATGTACAGTTGTATATGAACCATGAGATGTGACATCCACAGTCGTCATCCAGCAACTTGTGACAGTACAGTCCCCATGTCCACATGTACAGTTGTATATGAACCGTGAGATGTGACATCCACAGTTGTCATCCAGCAACTTGTGACAGTGCAGTCCCCATGTCCACATGTACAGTTGTATATGAACCGTGAGATGTGACATCCACAGTTGTCAACCAGCAACTTGTGACAGTGCAGTCCCCATGTCCACATGTACAGTTGTATATGAACCGTGAGATGTGACATCCACAGTTGTCATCCAGCAACTTGTGACAGTGCAGTCCCCATGTCCACATGTACAGTTGTATATGAACCGTGAGATGTGACATCCACAATTGTCATCCAGCAACTTGTGACAGTGCAGTCCCCATGTCCACATGTACAGTTGTATATGAACCGTGAGATGTGACATCCACAGTTGTCATCCAGCAACTGGGACGCAGAGGTGTTTCCAAGGCACCAGGGTCGGGTTATATACTGGCCAAGACCTATTGACGCGTCCTCGTCGAGCGTCCTGGGCAACAGGTCCCTTCGGGGTCCTGGCTAAAGTCAGTAGGATCGCCGATTCCTCCGAAGTCGGAGAGTGTCTGCCTGTATGGCGAGGAACCACCAGTCTGCACACCAATAAGCCTGACATGGGACAACGGATACTCACGCAAACCTCAGGTCCTGTATGACATCACACTGATGCTGGACAGCAGGCCGACATACAGGACTTCGCGTTGGAGCTCAAGCCAACGAACACAAGCAAGCAAGCAAGCAATCCAGCAACTTGTGACAGTGCAGTCCCCATGTCCACATGTACAGTTGTATATGAACCTTGAGATGTGACATCCACAGTTGTCATCCAGCAACTTGTGACAGTGCAGTCCCCATGTCCACATGTACAGTTGTATATGAACCATGAGATGTGACATCCACAGTTGTCAACCAGCAACTTGTGACAGTGCAGTCCCCATGTCCACATGTACAGTTGTATATGAACCGTGAGATGTGACATCCACAGTTGTCATCCAGCAACTTGTGACAGTGCAGTCCCCATGTCCACACGTACAGTTGTATATGAACCGTGAGATGTGACATCCACAGTTGTCAACCAGCAACTTGTGACAGTACAGTCCCCATGTCCACATGTACAGTTGTATATGGTGCTAGTGCTATGTTTGTGTAGACCAGTGTTCTGGGTGGTCAGGTCAGTCAGCTGGACATGTTGTTTGTGTAGATCAGTGGTCAGGTCAGTCAGCTGGTCACCTTTTTGAGTTTTCAGCAACTCACTTCCTCAGTCAGGATTCCAATACAGGACTGGACAGTGTAACATGGACAGTGTAACTTTGACAGACTGGACAGTGTAACATGGTCAGACTGGACAGTGTAACATGGACAGACTGGACTGTGTAACCTAGACAGACTGGACAGTGTAATGTGGACAGACTGGACAGTGTAATGTGGACAGACTGGACAGTGTAATGTGGACAGACTGGACAGTGTAACATGGACAGACTTCACAGTGCAACCTAGACAGACTGGACAGTGTAATGTGGACAGACTGGACAGTGTAACATGGACAGACTGCACAGTGTAACCTAGACAGACTGGACAGTGTAATGTTTACAGACTGGACATTGTAGTTTGACAGACTGGACATTGTAATGTGGGCAGACTGGACAGTGTAGTTTGACAGACTGGACAGTGTAATGTTGACAGACTGGACAGTGTAATGTTGACAGACTGGACAGTGTAATGTTGACAGACTGGACAGTGTAATGTGGACAGACTGGACAGTGTAATGTGGACAGACTGGACAGTGTAATGTTGACAGACTGGACAGTGTAATGTTGACAGACTGGACAGTGTAATGTTGACAGACTGGACAGTGTAATGTTGACAGACTGGACAGTGTAATGTTGACAGACTGGACAGTGTAATGTTGACAGACTGGACAGTGTAATGTTGACAGACTGGACAGTGTAACATCTGAAACCTGATGGAGAATGCTGCAGCCACCTTTCTGTGTGAAGATGGCCAATGTTCTTATGTGAATTCACTGTCTGGCCAAAGATGTTATATGCTTGTATCTGTGACAGCTGTACTTGTCAGCCAGACTAGACTGTTGTTGTTTGTTGTATCTGTGACAGCTGTACTTGTGCGCCAGACTAGACTGTTGTTGTTTGTTGTATATGTGACAGCTGTACTTGTCAGCCAGACCAGACTGTTGTTGTTTGTTGTATCTGTGACAGCTGTACTTGTCAGCCAGACTAGACTGTTGTTGTTTGTTGTATCTGTGACATCTGTACTTGTCAGCCAGACTAGACTGTTGTTGTTTGTTGTATCTGTGACATCTGTACTTGTCAGCCAGACCAGACTGTTGTTGTTTGTTGTATATGTGACAGCTGTACTTGTCAGCCAGACTAGACTGTTGTTGTTTGTTGTATCTGTGACATCTGTACTTGTCAGCCAGACTAGACTGTTGTTGTTTGTTGTATCTGTGACAGCTGTACTTGTGCACCAGACTAGACTGTTGTTGTTTGTTGTATCTGTGACATCTGTACTTGTCAGCCAGACTAGACTGTTGTTGTTTGTTGTATCTGTGACAGCTGTACTTGTCAGCCAGACTAGACTGTTGTTGTTTGTTGTATCTGTGACAGCTGTACTTGTGCGCCAAACTAGACTGTTGTTGTTTGTTGTATATGTGACAGCTGTACTTGTCAGCCAGACCAGACTGTTGTTGTTTGTTGTATCTGTGACAGCTGTACTTGTCAGCCAGACCAGACTGTTGTTTTTTGTTGTATCTGTGACAGCTGTACTTATCAGCCAGACCAGACTGTTGTTGTTTGTGCTTGTATCTGTGACAGCTGTACTTGTCAGCCACGGCAGACTGTTGTTGTTTGTTGTATCTGTGACAGCTGTACTTGTCAGCCAGACCAGACTTTTGTTGTTTGTGCTTGTATCTGTGACAGCTGTACTTGTCAGCCACGCCAGACTGTTGTTGTTTGTTGTATCTGTGACAGCTGTACTTGTCAGCCAGACCAGACTTTTGTTGTTTGTGCTTGTATCTGTGACAGCTGTACTTGTCAGCCAGACCAGACTTTTGTTGTTTGTGCTTGTATCTGTGACTGCTGTACTTGTCAGCCTGGCATGACTGTTGTTGTGTATTGTTGCTGGTGTCATGATGTTGTTGGTGCTTGCATTTGTAGCCGGACATTTTTCCGGAGCATTGCTCCACACTTGTGTGAGTGCAGCCGTTACTGTGAAGATCTGCGGCTGTGTGCATCTTGTTGTGTGACTTGAAACCAAAGCTGCTGTTTGCTGATTTTTATACAGTATTTATATATTTCTATTGCAGGACACAGATTCAGTCAGAGTTGTCGTTGCATGCATGCATTTGTTTTATTCTGTACAGCCGACCCTGTATGTGCCATATATATATATTTTTATGTATATGATTGTGTGTGTGTAGGGGGGGGAGGGGGGTCTCAAGCATACCTCACTTTGTTATATTTTGCTGATATGGTGCATTGTCTCCCAAAGATTCATATTGACAATGTTCATCAAGTGCCTTGTCTTTGTGCAGTTAAATCAAACCAGTCAGCCATGGCCATGTGACTTCCTGGCATTTGTGTGCTAGATGTATGCTAGTGGCATTGTGTGTCCACCTGTGACACATGTCACTGTTATTATGTTCACACCTGTGACACATGTCACTGTTATTATGTTCACACCTGTGACATGTCACTGTTATTATGTTCACACCTGTGACACATGTCACTGTTGTTATGTTCACATCTTATCTGTCCTCTGTGTACATCTCGTTGTTGGTTGATCTGTCACCTGTGTACATCCTGTTGGTCATTTGTTTGTCATGTACACAGATCAGATTGGTGTGTTGTCTGTCATTGTTGTCATGCATATCATAATGTTCCTCATCCACACTTGGTAATCATGTTTCTATCACAGCTTCAGTTCTGCGTTCATGTAATCACATGTTTCATGTCACTGCAAAGTTGCTAGTCTATGTAATCACATGTTTCATGTCACTGCAAAGTTGCTAGTCTATGTAATCACATGTTTCATGTCACTGCAAAGTTGCTAGTCTGTGTAATCACATGTTTCATGTCACTGCAAAGTTGCTAGTCTATGTAATCACATATTTCAAGTCACTGCAAAGTTGCTAGTCTCTGTAATCACATGTTTCATGTCACCGCAAAGTTGCTAGTCTCTGTAATCACATGTTTCATGTCACTGCAAAGTTGCTAGTCTATGTAATCACATGTTTCATGTCACTGCAAAGTTGCTAGTCTGTGTAATCACATGTTTTGTGTCGCTGCAAAGCTTCTAGTCTGTGTAATCAGGTTGCTGCGTGGATCACCTCAGCAAGCCATGACACATTTCTCATGTTATTTATGAACCCATTAATTATGTACACATGACAGTTGGCCTGTGTACACTTTATATTAGCTGTTTTACACGGAAACATTTTATGTACGCCATACACACATGTTCTGTTGTATATAGTGTACACCTTACACACATGTGTTCTGCTGCAATTTTACAGTTTATGTGGCTGTCACACACCACATTGTGGTACAGTTTATGTGGCTGTCACACTCCACATTGTGGTACAGTTTATGTGGCTGTCACACTCCACATTGTGGTACAGTTTGTGTGGCTGTCACACTCCACATTGTGGTACAGTTTGTGTGGCTGTCACACTCCACATTGTGGTACAGTTTATGTGGCTGTCACACTCCACATTGTGGTACAGTTTGTGTGGCTGTCACACTCCACATTGTGGTACAGTTTGTGTGGCTGTCACACTCCACATTGTGGTACAGTTTATGTGGCTGTCACACTCCACATTGTGGTACAGTTTGTGTGGCTGTCACACTCCACATTGTGGTACAGTTTGTGTGGCTGTCACACTCCACATTGTGGTACAGTTTATGTGGCTGTCACACTCCACATTGTGGTACAGTTTGTGTTGCTGTCATCCCCCACATTGTGGCAGAGTGTGTGACTGTAGTCAACTGCTGACACTGACAGATGACATGTTGCTGTCATTGTTGTCTTGTTGCTGACACTGACAGATGACATGCTGCTGTCATTGTTGTCTTATTGTTGTCTTGTTGCTGAGTCAACTATTTCAGTGTAAGGCTGGCTGTATGTGCACTCTGCTGGCCTCACACTCTCTCTCTCTCTCTATATGTACGTACGTACGTGTACAATATTTATATTATGTTGTCTTTTATTTATTTTGTACTTGTACTTATATGTTGTCATATATGTGTATTGTACATATTTATATCATGTTGTTATATGTGTGTATTATACTGTATGTATATCGTGTTGTCATATATTTCTGTGAAACTTGTCTATGCTTCTATCATACTTTTATATATTTATATCAGACCTCATAGTTGTGATGCAAATATTTCATCTGTAATATTTAATTTGACTAATTTTCTGTATAATTATATTATTATGCATGGAGAAATATCAACAGAGTCAATCCAGAACACCATGGACTCTTTGGACAGCCTGAACACCTGGACATAGATTTGTGGACAGCCTTGAACACCTGGACATAGATTTGTGGACAGCCATGAACACCTTGGACATAGATCTATGGACAGTCGTGAACACTAAGGACTTAGATTTGAGGACAGCGTGAACACCAAGTACTTAGGTCTGTGTAGAGCCGTGAACACCAGGGAACTAGATCTGTGAAGACCAAGGACCTAAATCTGTGGAGAGCTGTGAATAACAAGGACCTAGATCTGTGAAGAGCTGTGAACACAAGGACCTAAATCTGAGCACCAGGGACCTAGAGCTGTGAATACCAAGGACCTAGATCTTTGGCATGCTTGGAACACCAAAGACCTAGATCTGTGGAGAGCTGTGAACACAAGGACCTAGATCTGTGAATACCAGGGACCTAGATCTGTAGAGAGCCATGAACACCAAGGACCTAGATCTGTAGAGAGCTGTGAACACCAATGCCCTAGAGCTGTGAACATCAAGAACCTAGATCTATGGAGAACCATGAACACCAAGGACCTAGATCTGTAGAGAGCTGTGAACATGAAGGACCTAGATCTGTGGAGAGCTGTGAACACAAGAACCTAAGTCTGTGGAGAGCTGCAAACACCAGGGCCTAGATCTGTGGAGCCCTGTGAACACCAAGGACCTAGATCTGTCGATAGCCATGAACACCAAGGACCTAGATCTGTAGAGAGCCATGAACACCAAGGACCTAGATCTGTAGAGAGTCATGAACACCAAGGACCTATATCTGTGGATAGCCATGAACACCAAGGACCTAGATCTGAGGATAGCCATGAACACCAAGGACCTAGATCTGTGGAGCCCTGTGAACACCAAGGACCTAGATCTGTAGAGAGCCATGAACACCAAGGACCTAGATCTGTGGATAGCCATGAACACCAAGGACCTAGATCTGTAGAGAGCCATGAACACCAAGGACCTAGATCTGTGGAGCCCTGTGAACACCAAGGACCTAGATCTGTAGTGAGCCATGAACACCAAGGATCTAGACCTGTGGATAGTTGTAAACATCAAGGACCTAGATCTGTGGATCCCTGTGAACACCAGGGACCTAGATCTGTAGAGAGCCATGAATACCAAGAACCTAGATTGTTGAGAGTTGTGAACACCAAGGACCTAGATCTGTGGAGAGCTGTGAAACCCAAGGACCTAGATCTGCAGAGGCATGTGAACACCAATGGTCTAGATCTGTGAATATCAAGGACCTAGATGTGTGGACAGCTGTGAACACCTAGGACCTAGATCTGTGGACAGCTGTGAACACCAAGGACCTAGATCTGGACAGCTGTGAACACCAAGGACCTAGAGCCGTGAATACCAGGGACCTGGATCTGTGGACAGCTGTGAACACCAACGCCAGTTGACAGAGCACATGTTGTCTTTTCTCCAGCAAATTCATTCTGTCCTTTACTATGTTCTTTGTAATGTCCATGTGTTTGTCTTGTCCATGGTTTGTCCTGTCCATGGTTTGTCCTGTCCTCAGTTTGTATTGTCCATGTTTTGTCCTGTCCTTGGTTTGTATTGTCCATCCTTTGTCCTGTCCTCGGCTTATATTGTCCATATTTGTCCTGTCCATCCACAAGCTCAAAGACCCCTCTGCCATACACCGCAAGGTACTATATTGACAGTAAATGACAGTTTTTTTTATCCACAATCTGGCTGTCATTGGCATAGTTCTTGGGGTCATCAGAACCCTTATGTCCCTCTGCCTCCACACAGTGAAGACACAGACACATTGCAGGGGCAGGGGGGTGGGCCAGCTTGATATCTTCCATGACCACACAATGTGTGGCACTGGACGTCTATGATCACACAATGTGGCAGATTTTTGTGTGGCACTGGACATCTATGATCACACAATGTGGCAGATTTGTGTGTGGCACTGGACATCTATGATCACACAATGTGGCAGATTTGTGTGTGGTACTGGACATCTATGATCACACAGTGTGGCAGATTTGTGTGTGGCACTGGACATCTATGATCACACAATGTGGCAGATTTGTGTGTGGCACTGGACATCTATGATCACACAATGTGGCAGATTTGTGTGTGGCACTGGACATCTATGATCACACAATGTGGCAGATTTGTGTGTGGCACTGGACATCTATGATCACACAGTGTGGCAGATTTGTGTGTGGCACTGGACATTTATGATCACACAATGTGGCAGATTTGTGTGTGGTACTGGACGTCTATGATCACACAATGTGGCAGATTTGTGTGTGGCACTGGACATCTATGATCACACAATGTGGCAGATTGGTGTGTGGTACTGGACATCTATGATCACACAATGTGGCAGATTTTTGTGTGGCACTGGACGTCTATGATCACACAATGTGGCAGATTTGTGTGTGGTACTGGACATCTATGATCACACAATGTGGCAGATTTGTGTGTGGCACTGGACGTCTATGATCACACAATGTGTGGTAGAATTGTGTGTGTCACTGGGCGTCTATGATCACACAATGTGGCAGATTTATGTGTGGCAATGGACGTCATGCAACAATGCTGTCTTCTCTGGTGCATGACTGCCGCCCACAAACCACAAGCTGCCTTTCATGCCATGCCTTGTATCGTTCTTGTTTGTGAATTATGTCCTAACAGCATTTATTATCTTTATACATGATTTTGGTCACAGACATGTTGTCTATTCATGTACAGGAAAGTGGTTGTTGGGTGCACATTGTAGTGGTAACAAACTATCTTCCATAGACGGAGTAGTTGAAACAACAATGTTCTTGAACATGGCAAAGAGTAATACCCATCAACAAAGTATAAAGTATCCAACAACAGTGAGTCTAGTATACAACAAGTCCGTGTAGAATCCAAAGATGGCCATATCCAACAAGAAGTCTGTAGTTGGAACAACACGGGTGGTTGTATATAACAAAAACACTAGTATGCAACAACAAAGAATGTAGTTGACAATGAAGACAGTCGTATACGCAATGTTGTTCCCACCTGAAATGTAATCATTGTTCTTGTATTTGCTTTCTTTCTTGTTTGAGTAGTTTCATTTCTTGTCAGAACCTCAACATTGGTCATTGTTATGGTTTTATCTTGAAGATCAAACATGTTCTCATGATTTTACATGGATTTTAACATGGTCTCTTTACAAGCTGTTGATTTTATACCAGCTTATGATTGTATACATGCTGATATCTGCTGATTGTACACAAATTTGTAACATTATTCTTTAACATTGCAGTCTGGCCTTGATTTTTACAGGCAATAAATCTTTGATTACATGTGTTGTCTTCTGTTAGTTGAGTTTTAGAAATTCATTCTTGATCTGTGTCACACTTGTGTTTGTTCTGTAGAACTCATTCTTGTTATGTTTGTTCTGTAGAACTAATTCTTGTTGTGTGTGTTCTGTAGAACTCACTCTTGTTGTGTTTGTTCTGTAGAACTAATTCTTGTGTTTGTTCTGTAGAACTCATTCTGGTTGTGTTTGTTCTGTAGAACTCTGTTGTGTTCAGCAGAACTCATTCCTGTTCTATAGAACTCATTCTTGTTGTGTTTGTTCTATAGAACTCACTATTATTTTTTGTTCTGTAGAACTCACCCTTGTTGTGATTGTTCTGTAGATCTCTTTCTTGTTGTGTTTGTTCTATAGAACTCATTCTTGTTGTGTTTGTTCTATAGAACTCATTTTTGTTGTGTTTGTTCTATAGAACTCATTCTTGTTGTGTTTGTTCTATAGAACTCATTCTTGTGTTTATTCTGTAGAACTCTGTCTTGTTGTGTTTGTTCTGTATAACTCTTTCTTGTTGTGTTTGTTCTGTAGAACTCACTATTGTGTTTGTTCTATAGAACTCATTCTTGTTGTGAGTGTTCTGTAAAACTCTTTCTTGTTGTGTTTGTTCTGTAGAAATCTTTCTTGTTGTGTTTGTTCTATAGAACTTATTCTTGTTGTGTTTGTTCTATAGAACTCATTCTTGTGTTTGTTCTATAGAACTCATTCTTGTGTTTGTTCTGTAGAACTCTCTTGTTGTGTTTGTTCTGTAGAACTCACTCTTGTTGTGTTTGTTTTGTAGAACTCACTTTTGCAGTGTTTGTTCTGTAGAACTAATTCTTGTTCAGTTTGTCACACTTGTGTTCTTTAGAACTCATTCTTGTTCAGTATGTCACACTTTTGCTTTTTCTATAGAACTTTTTCTCATTGTGTTTGTTCTGTAGAATTAATTCTTGTTGTGTTTGTTCTGTAGAACTAATTCTTGTTGTGTTTGTTCTGTAGAACTCACTCTTGTTGTGTTTGTTCTGTAGAACTCACTCTTGTTCAGTTTGTCACACTTGTGTTTGTTCTGTAGACTCTCATGGTGTGAATAAATGAATAATACGTTGGCTGAAATACTTATCCCAGGGAATCCCAGGTACGAGGGTAAGTCAATAAGTAAGCCACAAATGGCTGTAGAAAAATAACTAAATATGATAACAATTTGAAACCAGTTTATTTTTATACATACATTGTCGCTTTATTTGTCAACATAATTTCCACCAACATTGATGCACTTATCCCATCGTTTTATCAGTCCTCCCAAACCGGCTACATAGAACTGCGTGCTTTGTTTTCGTTTATCTGCCATCCCACAGATCTGTATGACTTACTTATTGACTCGCCCTCGTAACTTTTTCTACCACGTTATGCACCGCTTTACAAACATTTGTCAGCATAAACACTGAAAACCCACCTTGGTGGGAGACATTTTGCGAATGACGCCGAAGTTGAATGTGAAATGAAAACGTGGTTTAGAAAACAAGAGCACGTTTGACATATTTGTCAAATGTTGAGCAGTTGTTATCCCTGTGGTAATTTCAAATTGAAAATTAACTCTTTCTGTTTGCAAAACAACTGTCTGGGGCCAGGTAATTGCCAAGGCCGCACTATAAATAAGCAATTGTTTTATTGTACGTTGAATACAGTATATATCTTCTTCTTCTTCTGCGTTCATCCGGAGTTTTTTTGGTTTTTTTCGGACGTGATTGCGTTGTGCCTGTTTACAGCAGAGCTGCGTTCTTGCGCCGTTAGGCCGACACATCCGACTTCTGCGGGCATTTGTTGACAGGGTTAACCTTCCCGGGGATACAGTATATATAAGAAACGCTTTTACCGTGTTACCGTTAGTCGTTCATTAGCATTTGTGAGCGCTATCAAGACAAGTCACCTGAACCAGTCAAGAAGCCTGATACGGGGGGAAATGGCACATGCACGAACACCAAAAGACACGCGCTATCCAAGATGTGCAGCGTGGGAGCCGACAAGACTGTCAAGAAGACGAACGTGGAGAGCCTGCCTGCGAGCTGCAGCAAACAACAAGAACCTCAAACAAACTATAACGAAGCCACCACGAGGAAGGACGACGACAACCCACCACAAACAAGAGCCAAACCTCCTGGGAAGCAGAGAGAGGAGACAGACACCAGAGTCGGAAACACCGACTCACCGACATGCAAGTGCGTTGTCAAGCGTATCCAAGTGGAGCTATCAGACGAAGAAATTCTGAAGCAGCTACGAGAAGAGAATCTTCACATCCGATTCTTGAAGGCGGAGCGGCTTCTCACCTATTCCAAGATACCTACAACCTTGGCAGTGGTGACGACGGAGGGCAGCGAAATGCCGACCACAGTATCAATCAACAAGAAAATACAACAGCCAGAGAGATTCATCCCAAGAGTCAACCAATGTTCAAGATGTCAGAGGGCCGGCCACAGCAGAGCAACATGCCGCAGTAAGACGGAAATCTGTCGGTACTGCGCCGATCACCACGCCTTTAAGGAGTGTCCACTGGTCAAGCTGGACACGGGCTTCCGAGCACCCAACAACAAACGAAACTGCGTCAGCTGCTTGGGCAAACATGGCGCAAGATACTTAGGCTGTCCGTACCTCCAAAGATACAGAGACGCCTTAAATATCACAATTACCACAACGACACCATTCAAGGAAGCAATGCGGAGGGGCGAGACAGCCACGGGTATAGCACAAGCTGAAAGAGATCAACTTCAAAAGCAGATAGACGAGTTGAAGAAATAAGTCAAGGCACTGCTGACGACGACTCCGACCAGCGACAACGAGAAACTACTGGCGAAAATAAAGGAGATCCAGCAAAACATCAAGCAAGAGGTGGAACATGTGACCGTGTTGAAGCAGGAAAACGAAGAAATACTATGCACCATAAAAGCAGAGAGAGAGAGAGAGAGAAGAGAGAGAGAGAGAGAGAGAGAGAGAGAGAGAGAGAGAGAGAGAGAGCGGATAAAAGCTGAAATGAAATTAATTCAAAACAAATTAACAGAAGCCAAGCAAGAGATCACAGAGAAGCCGCAAGATGAAACCCAACAAAAACACCGAGCCGGAACCGCAAGATAAAACCACCAGCCGAACCACGACGCCCGAAACACCCAAGGGAAAACCAACATCCCGCCAGACAGCCGAAGAAAGACAAGATGAGGACCTGACGACGGCATGGAGTGGCTTACACAGGGGCCTACCTTGGAGGAACTGGAGCAGTGCATAGAAGCAGAAAAGAAACGGGCAAGGCAAGAGGGACTCAGGCACGAGGAATACATAAGGAGACATGAAGCAAAAGAAAAGAAGAAACCCACGAAACTCAGGGGGAAACCGACAGAATACCCTGAAATACACTATGATTATGATACCGGCATCGATTACTATATAGATGACGGAGAGATCGTTCCATGGCTGACCACAGAGGAAGCAATCGAAAGACAGCAAAAACTTAAACGCGAAAGTGGAAAAAAAAAGCGCAAGGGGGTAAATAACATCGAAAAGCTTCTACAGGCATTACACAGAACTGGAGGCAAACATACCAAATAAAAAGTCCTTATAAGGACTGCAACCAGTCAAGCCAAACAAGCCAGGAGCCTTCACTAACAAAAGAAACCACCAGAGACGGGAACAAAGGACAGCCACCGACCCTCCCCCCCCCCCCCCCCCAACTGACGTCACAGACACAACAGCCGATATAATCAGTCCGGACCAGGACCTACTCGTAAGAGCGCACAAGACAAGAATCAGGGCGAATTAACCCACAAAAACCACGGCACTCAACAATAACCACAGCTGAGGAAGCAGGTTTAACGAGACCGAATTTGGAATTTTTGTTTTGAAAATTGGAATGTTAGTTAGTTAGTTAGTCGACAGATCATCCTCGTTGCATCGAACCATTCAGTCCATAAGTGCTCGGATCCCCTCCTCAGCAAATCCCGCAGCGTGTAGCGGCTAACGACGCCAGTTCTGTGTTGGTTTATCAATCTTCTTTGGCTTCCTGCGTAGTGTTCTTGTTTGGCCACCCCTCTTTTAATTTGCTGCTCTCGCAGTCTGTTGTAGATTCACAGTCATCACTTGGTTCTTGCAAAAGTCTCACTTCTCGTAGAGCATTCAGAATGTCAGCCTGGTCCATGGCGCGTCCGCCCTCCACAGTAGCCTCACCTGCGAGCTTGTCAGCCCGCTCATTTCCTTGTACTCCCGCATGCCCTGGCACGAAGATGAAACTAATCTTTGCCAGCCGAGACCGCTTCAGAGGCAGCAACCATTCTCTTCGGATCCGCCCCACCTCTATCCTCTTGATCATGTTCATCATGTTCATCATGCTAAGGAAACAAGCCCTAGTGAATGTGTGGAATTGGAATAGTTAACGTTATGAGCGTTTTTTATGAAGTGTTGAGAAATCGCAAAGGAGAGTACTTTATGGCCCGTCGTCTGCACGGGAATTTCTGAAAACTGATAACTCTCTTTTCCAGCCACACGGTTCCTCGATTTGCTAGTATCTTTCCGTTCTACCTATGTAAGTTGTTTGACATTCACATTGGAACTGATAAATGCAGTTTGATTTAGTGTACGGGGACAGTGGGTCTTTCGGTTTGGTGTTACATCTGATCATTGGTTCAGCAGCAAAGAATCTTTGGTTTACTGCTGTTTTAAGTCTTTCGTGTATTTGTTTCAATACGTCGGCACTTCGGAGAGTCTCCGGAAAAAATGACCAGTTCTAATGAATCTTCTAGTATTAAGGGGTCGAATGTTTGTCGCACTGGTTTAAGAATGTCGGCAACCCATTTCGGTTTAAAAAAAAAAACACACACTAAATGGATAACTCTATGGACCGCTGAATGAACTAAAAAAGACTGTTAGATTCATACAAGAGACAACATTGCAGTTATAAACATATTTTAGGCGAACGAAAGAAGAAGAAGAAGAAGGATAAACAGTATCAAGATATATTCAGGATACAGCGTAGGAGAATGGAGAATACCAAGATATGGTAAGGATACAACCTAGGAGAATGGAGAATACCAAGATTTGGTAAGGATACAGCCTAGGAAAATATGAGAATACCAAGATATGGTAAGGATACAACCTATGAGAATGTAGAATACCACGATATGGTAAGGATTCGCCTAGGAGGATTAGAATACCAAGAACAACACCAAGATACAGTCCGGATACAATCTAGCAGAATGCCCAATGAAGGCTCGAGACCTAAGCTGCTGCATGCAATAAGCCTTCACTGCGGAGATGGCACAAGAAGAAGATGATGATGATGGTAGCAACAAATGAAAGTGACGTGCCCGGCGACGTTGACCAATCACAGGGTCAGTTATAAATGTCGTGGCTGTTAGAGAGTGTATTTCCGGCCGACACAAGGACGATGCTGATTGGTTGGAGCCGGCGGTTGCCTGCTGCAAGATGTCTACTGCTGGAAACATGGAGCTGGTCCTGTCTCTGCTGCTCTTGGCTGCCTGCTGCCACAGCATCTCCGCCGACATCGTCCAGGGCTCCGTCTCACTCAACACTGGTGTCTTCGATAAGGTATGTTGCACCGGGATTCATTCACCGTCCCAGCCGCTCATTATGTATCCCCCATGTAACGTTCGGGCTGACTGTTACTGTTAAGTGTTAGTACTGTTACTAGCAATTTTGGTCAATATTTAAAAATTGGGTTTTTACTTATGAAATCATACCAGATAGATAGAGCTTGACAAGACGAATCCAACGGTATCTCAACGAAGACTGTACGTTGATTCTAAGCGGAGTTATGAATTATATGGTGACGTAATTTAATACCAGGAAGTCCAATGAAGAATTAACTGATAAGTCAGGATTTATCGCGGCCCTAAGATTGGAAACTGAGAAATTCTGCTTTCTATTACCGTGGCTTGTTTATTTGTAAACGGACAACGTTGTGCCATATATCATTGCGTCCGGGGCGGCGAGGCCTAACTTGACGTATTATTTTTTTTTTTTTTATAGGATGTGCCGTGACCTAATTAACAATTTAAAATGGCCGCCAACTGTTTATTATTTGCCTTCTATTACCGTGGCTTGTTTATTTTTAAACGGACAACGTTGTGCCATATATCATTGCGTCCGGGGCGGCGAGGCCTAACTTGACGTATTATTTATTTTTCGATAGGATGTGCCGTGACCTAATTAACAATTGAAAATGGCCGCCATTTGTTTATTCTTTGCCTTCTATTACCGTGGCTTGTTTATTTGTAAACGGACAACATTGTGCCAAATATCATTGCGTCCGGGGCGGCGAGGCCTAACTTGACGTATTATTTATTTTTCGATAGGATGTGCCGTGACCTAATTAACAATTGAAAATGGCCGCCAATTGTTTATTCTTTGCCTTCTATTACCGTGGCTTGTTTATTTGTAAACGGACAACATTGTGCCAAATATCATTGCGTCCGGGGCGGCGAGGCCTAACTTGACGTATTATTTATTTTTCGATAGGATGTGCCGTGACCTAATTAACAATTGAAAATGGCCGCCAATTGTTTATTCTTTGCCTTCTATTACCGTGGCTTGTTTATTTGTAAACGGACAACATTGTGCCAAATATCATTGCGTCCGGGGCGGCGAGGCCTAACTTGACGTATTATTTATTTTTCGATAGTATGTGCTGTGACCTAATTAACAATGTAGCCACTGCAGGGTCTTCTCCGTGATTATTTATTGTATTTTGTGTAGGTATTTGTTTGCTGATGAAACTAGTTAAAACGTCCTGTGTTTTTCGTTATTCTTTTATGTAAGCTTCATTACTCTGTGTAATTTTATATTTTTTATATTTTCAGATTTGTCGCAGTACAAAAAGAAAAAAAAGAGACAAGTGAAATATTTCATCCAGCTAACCTTCCGAGGAGATGAATAGGTCCAAGTGGGCAGCCCATGGTCACTCGCTCAATTTGGCGATATGACTTGTTTAGACAGTTGAATTGAATGTCGGCGGTACATAATTTTAATAGCTACACATTCCGAATTGGGTGGACAAGATAGTTAAATACTACACACAGAAGATGGTAGCCTAGGCAGGTCGACACACCGGAACAGTCCGGCTTCATCAGTCGGGAGACATGTGTATATTTCAGTTTGAAGGATTTATCTAGTTAATTCACGTAAGTATTTGATTTCTGCAGTATCTACCTGACGAGATGCAGTGAAATATGCCAGGCAATAAATCGTGCAATCTATTGTTTGTGTCTTCGTTATTCAAATATATAGAAACTCACCACAGGAAGGTGTGCATCTGAATTGTTTTATCAAATTGACCCAGGCTGTGGCAAAGTAGGTGTGACAGGCAGAATCTTGAATGTCACATGAAATGGTTTAAGAAAGAGTGTCACAAGTGATGGCCATTCTTTGGTTAATTGCTTTTTATGTTTCACAACTAATTTTTTAAATATATGTAAATTATTAGTAAGAGTACTTTCCTGTATTAGCTTGCCTGGTTCGTTGGCATGGATGAGACTCCTCACTTCTCTCAGGTGTATAACGTAGGTGTATAATATAATTTAGTATTAGGATCCAGAACACCAAAGACCGAGATCTGTGGAAAGCCATGAACGCCTACGCCAGCCGGCACTTGATGATGATTATTATTAGTATTTGCATATACAGAGAATATTTTAAAATGGGGTTTCTACTTATGATTTGGTAACAGGAAAGTAAAGGTCACATTCCTCTTTCGATAGAATGTTGAGAGGAATGAGAGGATCAACTTCATTGCACCAGGTTTGCTCAGTCTCTTTCCACACGGCGGCCTGGCGAAAGCATCGTACAAAGCACAAGAGACTCAGAGTCTCTGACAAAGATGCACTTGACTTATAAGACTTTTTGTTATGATGTGCTGTGACCTAATTGCTAGTTAAAAATAGCTGCACATTTATTATATTAATTAAATGTTATGTGAAATGTTCGTCGTTAGTGAAAGAACAATTCATGAAAATGTATCATATTGTCTTAATGTACTAACTGCATTGCGACAGCTTTCTTTTCTTGATTAAATATTATAAACATTAATGTAAGTAACTGTCATATGGCAAATGACAGTGGTGCAACATTCAAGTGATGAGCTAGCGCATCAAAGAAGAAGATACAGAGTGTAACAAATGTTGAACATAGTGACACCAACATTGAACGCAATTTAGACGTCATGGTACGACGTCACATAACGCCGTAACGTCTCAAGCATTAGGGTGTGATCCAGCAAAGACAGCGTTAGGACGTGTTTCACCAGCATTCACGGAATACCGACCGTTATACTGCGGCCAGTCCTCGGTGTCCACATGAAGTCACTCTGGTTTGTGTCCTGCAATTGACTACAGGCATTCCTGGCTCTACTGATGCCACGGTCGCTGGCATTTCTGGTATTCGCACGGGTCTAATTATGACCGGGCCAAGGACATGGGCCGTTGGAGCTCGATTAGGGTGAACTCCGGTTGAAGGTAGGAAAGTGTAGTTGATTAGCATTACCAGGATACTAGGCGGCAAGCTCTGTTCTCAACACTCTCACTGGTCTGGGGAGATGATGTCTGATTGAAGAGCGGGAGTGAATGTTGCGCGAGAATGACTCAAGTCTGAATCAGCACAACCACTCATAGCCGTCATCCAAGATCAGCTGTGGTAAAATACATCGCAGTTCACTCCACTGGCATGTGCGTTGAGTCTTTTTGGAGTTCAGATAGTTATGCTGTCCTGTACCATCATGCCTCAATTTATGCTGTCCTGTACCATCATAC
Organism: Cepaea hortensis; assembly: GCA_963921405.1. Classification (NCBI taxonomy): domain Eukaryota; kingdom Metazoa; phylum Mollusca; class Gastropoda; order Stylommatophora; family Helicidae; genus Cepaea; species Cepaea hortensis. The sequence goes on from OY992890.1 coordinate 1,448,628, forward strand.
CCCAGAGCCACACCGATCTCGAGGTGAACGTTGCTGCATTATAGTGCATGAACTCATATCATAGAGAGAAACCAACCTCACCTCTTGACAGTAACTAAGTTTGTAACTGCTGCATAAATTAAGCAGCTGTTAATTAATTATTAAGATATTAAATAATAAAAAAATAAAAATATAAAATAATTAAATATTCACTATAATTATTACACTGATACACTGTTCTGTATCTAATACTAGTAATAGTTAATAGTGAGCAATTAATAATTTAAATACTAACTTACTTAAAACATGTAACTTATTTTACAGTACTGTATTTAAATTTAAATAATTATGTATTGCTGCGCAGCTTAGCAAAAAAGTACTCCTTACTCACACTTCTTACAAGTTTACAGACGGGTCTGAGAACTGGCTTTCAAAATTATTTTCAGACATGTCAAATGCTGAAATATATATGCAAGTACACAGATACATTACTGCTATAAATGACACTTGTATTCTGTTTAATCTTAGTAGTTAAATTACCAGTTCTAATTATAAATAAATACAGGTCCGCTATAGTTTATTTTATGGGCGCCGCAATCTTACATGACATGACGGCCATGGCGATGTCACTAATGTTTTTCCCCTGAATTTCAGCTAACAGCAGCTGTGTTGAAACTCTTCATATTTATGTAAAATTGGACGAGGCATTCAAAAATACAATAAAAAGTTTAGCCTTCTTTAAGCTACAAGAGACAAATTACCGTAATATTCGTGAATATAGTCAAATAAAATCTTGAGAAAACGGTTTTTTCGGCGCAATCACTTTGCCGCGAAGGAGACGATCCAATACTTAAAATAGAATAACTTCCCCTTTTATCGCACCACGCTTCTTTCGTTTTATTTTTTTATTTTTAGAAGGACATGCTCAGACCGGAAGTGAAATCGTTGGTCGCGACTAAAAGTTCGCGAAAATACGAAAACGAAACAGGAAGTAAACGGGAAACCCCGATGACTCTGACATTGCTACTGTTACTCGTCTTTTATTTTTTTTAGTTTTGAAATATTTGTATTTTTGTGTATAGTATATTGATCACGTTTACCAAATTGGGTATTTACTATTGAAACAACACCACATATAGATAGGCATTGAAAAACCAAATATAGTGGTACCTCAATGATGCCTGTATGTCAATTCTAATTGGAGATATTCACATTTAAGTGTCCAGATCTTGAACCAAAAAATTCTCAGATTCCGCTCAATGGGCAGTTTTGAGTTTAGTTTGCTTTGTGTCCCAGCCAAAGTGAGAGCCAAAGTGATCAGAATTTGGCTTCTTAATAGCTGTTTTCTAAAGGAACATCTTAGCAACCATACATCATTGTGATCAGGGTAGCGAAGTCTTAACTGCTCATGTCATCTATTTTTTTAGATATGATGTGTGGTTACCTAATTAGCAATTAAAAATGGTCGCTAATTAATCACCAATTCATTAATTACCCTGTCCAGTGACGCCCCTGACCCTGTCCATTATTAATGTTAGCTTAGAAACCGGGCAAGATGTGTATTTTATTATGTGGAATGATGATAAGGTACCAGCAGCGGTTACTTTCCTGTTTCGATAGGGTGTGCCACAACCTAATTAGCAATTAAAAATGGCCGTCAATTAATTATTCATTAATTAGTAATTATAGATGACATGAGCAGTTAGGTCTCGCTACCCTGATCGCAGTGATATATGGTTGCTAAGATGTTCACATAACAAAAAAAAAGTTATAGTAGCAAGAAGCTCAATGAGCGGGTTCCAGAGTATTTCTTTGCTCAAGATCCTGACACTCAATATCTCCACTTATAACTGACATACAGGCTTCATTGAGGTGCCGCAGGATTTGGTTTTTCAAGGACTCTGTCGCTGTGGTGGTACTTGTTAGTAAATACCCAATTTGAAAAACGTGATCAAAGTAATGCTTCATTAACATTATAAAATGTAGTCTTAAAAAATGATTACTTAGACATGAGTATGATGGGTGCATGTAGAAAAATGTCTCCAACAGACACCACCATTGACGAACAACAGACACTACCATTGACGAACAACAGACACTACCATTGACGAACAACAGACACTACCATTGACGAACAACAGACACTACCATTGACGAACAACAGACACCACCATTGACGAACAACAGACACTACCATTGACGAACAACAGACACTACCATTGACGAACAACAGACACCACCATTGACGAACAACAGACACTACCATTGACGAACAACAGACACTACCATTGACGAACAACAGACACTACCATTGACGAACAACAGACACCACCATTGACGAACAACAGACACTACCATTGACGAACAACAGACACCACCATTGACGAACAACAGACACTACCATTGACGAACAACAGACACTACCATTGACGAACAACAGACACTACCATTGACGAACAACAGTCATTTTTCATTTACAATTAATTCTAAAATAAATTATACACCCAGTGCATGCAAAATTGTCTCAAACAGGTCATAGACGGGTGAGATTGTCTCAAATGGGTCATAGACGGATATAAAAATTTACTTGAAAAATATGTTCCATCATGTTAAATGATTAAAAAAAATAGTAAAAGTATACAGTTAAATTATTAATAATCTGTAACCTTGTATTCTCTTTAACTTTAGTAGTTCAAATCACATGTTTTGAGTTTTAAAAGTTTACAAGACTTAGTCCGATCAATATGTGTGTGCGAGCCGCCATTTTGAATTTCCAATCGCAAAGATGAATCATCTCCGCAAAAATATTTTTTTTTTCCTACCATATTTCCGCAATTTCCGCTATGAAACTCAAATATTTTTTAAAAATGGATGCAGAATTCGAAAATCCAATCATGTTTATATTAATTAATCCATCTCTAGAAAATATAATTACTTACTGTATGCCAAATAATTGAATTATTTTAAAAGACAAGATAATTTCAACCAATCACTATGCACAGAATGTTAGACTGACCTATTCTGCATAAACTAAGATGGCGTTTGTTATTGTCATGCGATATGTGAATGAGTGAATGATGTTGGAAGCATGCAGGGTAGTTTCATAGCCATTTTTGGGGACCCAATGGATCCTTCTGTGCAGGCACAGAATATTATTTCAGGTTTTGATCTGAGTGCGTTGGGTAAGTAAACCAGCTACTGTTGGAAATATTTGTATTGACTTTGTGTGGGTTCTTGCGGTGCGGGTTGTTATAATCTTTCTCTCTTAGATGCAGAGGTGATGATGTGCAAAGATCCAGTGCTAGCATACTGACCAAGACCTTACTTCACCCTACGACGGGCATCCTGGAAACAGACCCTAGTGTGCAGTCAAACCGCTTATACTTGGTCAATGATTATCACTCATCTCTTATCCCTCCCCTTAATAGTAGACATTATTTCCAAATTTCACTATTGATTATTTTAAAACAAATTATCTGATATATGTGACAAAATGAAAGCCAAGGGTAACTTATTCAAGTTCATGGATGATTTTTAAATGGCAGTATTAACTTTTGTGTGAAGGCAGAACCAACAATTAACAATTAAAATTGCTTTTAGACATTGGCAGGCAGGTGCAAGTGTGTGATATAGTACTAATACACTGTTAGATTGGACAAGACAATTAATTTTTAAATTAATATAATACCCAATAATTTCTCGCTATATTTTCAAGTGATGGTAAAAACAGGGAGGTTATGGAATAACCAAAACACCTCTCATTTTCATGATCCCAGCTGATGCTAGCAAGCATATATATATTCCCAAACTTGTCAATTATTCCTACATAATCGACTAGCAATCAAGGACTTGACAGGCTGAATCATGTAGCAAATATTTTTATCAGTTGTCTGATTAGAATGGTATTTTCCTAGCTAACTAGTCACTTATCCTCTTCAGTCTATTTTTTTTTTTTTTTTTTTTTTTAAATTCGCATTTCCTTTATAGGACATCGCTGTCAACATCAGCATCTTTTCAGCTGTCTGTTGATTTCTTGGCAAGATTGCGCTCAGTAGTTTGCCATTACTTTCTGAACGGCCAGCTCAGTTATCCCGCAAGTCACCAGTGGGGGTAGAACCGCTTCCAGCTCTCGTCTATAATCATGTTAAAAGCATATTGGGCTGCCATCTGTCCTGCCTGAGGTCTCCTGTCAGAATCAGTAATCCTTCTTGTCAGTAGTTCACACTGTTGAGGTTTCTCCAGTCGTGCAGCTGGTGCACATCACTTCTCTGTGTCAGATACACAGGATGCCTCAGAGTTATACAGGTAGTTCAAATACATGACGAAAACATATTCTATTTCATACAGGTAGTTCAAATACATGACAACAAACATTCTATTTCATACAGGTAGTTCAAATACATGACAACAAACATTCTATTTCATACAGGTAGTTCAAATACATGACAACAAACATTCTATTTCATACAGGTAGTTCAAATACATGACATCAAACATTCTATTTCATACAGGTAGTTCAAATACATGACATCAAACATTCTATTTCATACAGGTAGTTCAAATATATGACAACAAGCATATTCTATTTCATACAGGTAGTTCAAATACATGACGAAAACATATTCTATTTCATACAGGTAGTTCAAATACATGACAACAAACATTCTATTTCATACAGGTAGTTCAAATACATGACAACAAACATTCTATTTCATACAGGTAGTTCAAATACATGACAACAAACATTCTATTTCATACAGGTAGTTCAAATACATGACAACAAACATTCTATTTCATACAGGTAGTTCAAATACATGACATCAAACATTCTATTTCATACAGGTAGTTCAAATACATGACAACAAACATTCTATTTCATACAGGTAGTTCAAATACATGACAACAAACATTCTATTTCATACAGGTAGTTCAAATACATGACATCAAACATTCTATTTCATACAGGTAGTTCAAATACATGACAACAAACATTCTATTTCATACAGGTAGTTCAAATACATGACATCAAACATTCTATTTCATACAGGTAGTTCAAATACATGACATCAAACATTCTATTTCATACAGGTAGTTCAAATACATGACATCAAACATTCTATTTCATACAGGTAGTTCAAAAACACAAAGCAGTTCTGGTGAAGTTTGATGAAACCTACCCGTACGGAAAGAAACAGGATGCTTTCAAAGAAGTTGCCAAATCAAGTCTTCAACAAGGAGATCTTCTTGTGGCCGAGGTCCAGGTGGCAGGTATACATGTGACCTATTCCAGCCAGTTCCACTAGTTGCGTTATCTGTTCTGTAGACATCCTTTGTGTGGGCTCTCTAGGTTTTAAGTCTTGCTGCAGGCTCTCTTAGTACAGTCTTGCTGCAGATTCTCTTAGTTCAGTCTTGCTGCAGTCTCTCTTAGTTCTGTCTTGCTGCAGTCTCTCTTAGTTCTGTCTTGCTGCAGTCTCTCTTAGTTCAGTCTTGCTGCAGTCTCTCTTAGTTCAGTCTTGCTGCTGGCTCTCTTAGTTCAGTCTTGCTGCAGTCTCTCTTAGTTCTGTCTTGCTGCAGTCTCTCTTAGTTCTGTCTTGCTGCAGTCTCTCTTAGTTCAGTCTTGCTGCAGTCTCTCTTAGTTCAGTCTTGCTGCTGGCTCTCTTAGTTCAGTCTTGCTGCAGTCTCTCTTAGTTCAGACTTGCTGCAGTCTCTCTTAGTTCAGACTTGCTGCAGGCTCTCTTAGTTCAGTCTTGCTGCAGGCTCTGTAGGTTCAGTCTTGCTGCAGTCTCTCTTAGTTCAGTCTTGCTGCAGTCTCTCTTAGTTCAGTCTTGCTGCAGTCTCTCTTAGTTCAGTCTTGCTGCAGTCTCTCTTAGTTCAGTCTTGCTGCAGTCTCTCTTAGTTCAGACTTGCTGCAGTCTCTCTTAGTTCAGACTTACTGCAGTCTCTCTTAGTTCAGTCTTGCTGCAGGCTCTCTTAGTTCAGTCTTGCTGCAGGCTCTCTTACTTCAGACTTGCTGCAGTCTCTCTTAGTTCAGACTTGCTGCAGTCTCTCTTAGTTCAGACTTGCTGCAGTCTCTCTTAGTTCAGACTTGCTGCAGTCTCTCTTAGTTCAGTCTTGCTGCAGTCTCTCTTAGTTCAGACTTGCTGCAGTCTCTCTTAGTTCAGACTTGCTGCAGTCTCTCTTAGTTAAGACTTTCTGCAGTCTCTCTTAGTTCAGTCTTGCTGCAGTCTCTCTTAGTTCAGACTTGCTGCAGTCTCTCTTAGTTCAGTCTTGCTGCAGTCTCTCTTAGTTCAGTCTTGCTGCAGTCTCTCTTAGTTCAGACTTGCTGCAGTCTCTCTTAGTTAAGACTTGCTGCAGTCTCTCTTAGTTCAGTCTTGCTGCAGGCTCTGTAGGTTCAGTCTTGCTGCAGTCTCTCTTAGTTCAGTCTTGCTGCAGTCTCTCTTAGTTCAGTCTTGCTGCAGTCTCTCTTAGTTCAGTCTTGCTGCAGTCTCTCTTAGTTCAGACTTGCTGCAGTCTCTCTTAGTTCAGACTTACTGCAGTCTCTCTTAGTTCAGTCTTGCTGCAGGCTCTCTTAGTTCAGTCTTGCTGCAGGCTCTCTTACTTCAGACTTGCTGCAGTTTCTCTTAGTTCAGACTTGCTGCAGTCTCTCTTAGTTCAGACTTGCTGCAGTCTCTCTTAGTTCAGACTTGCTGCAGTCTCTCTTAGTTCAGTCTTGCTGCAGTCTCTCTTAGTTCAGACTTGCTGCAGTCTCTCTTAGTTCAGACTTGCTGCAGTCTCTCTTAGTTAAGACTTGCTGCAGTCTCTCTTAGTTCAGTCTTGCTGCAGTCTCTCTTAGTTCAGACTTGCTGCAGTCTCTCTTAGTTCAGTCTTGCTGCAGTCTCTCTTAGTTCAGTCTTGCTGCAGTCTCTCTTAGTTCAGACTTGCTGCAGTCTCTCTTAGTTAAGACTTGCTGCAGTCTCTCTTAGTTCAGTCTTGCTGCAGTCTCTCTTAGTTCAGTCTTGCTGCAGTCTCTCTTAGTTCAGACTTGCTGCAGTCTCTCTTAGTTCAGTCTTGCTGCAGTCTCTCTTAGTTCAGTCTTGCTGCAGTCTCTCTTAGTTCAGACTTGCTGCAGTCTCTCTTAGTTCAGTCTTGCTGCAGTCTCTCTTAGTTAAGACTTGCTGCAGTCTCTCTTAGTTCAGTCTTGCTGCAGTCTCTCTTAGTTCAGTCTTGCTGCAGTCTCTCTTAGTTAAGACTTGCTGCAGTCTCTCTTAGTTCAGTCTTGCTGCAGTCTCTCTTAGTTCAGTCTTGCTGCAGTCTCTCTTAGTTCAGACTTGCTGCAGTCTCTCTTAGTTAAGACTTGCTGCAGTCTCTTTTAGTTCAGTCTTGCTGCAGGCTCTCTTAGTTCAGTCTTGCTGCAGGCTCTCTTAGTTCAGTCTTGCTGCAGTCTCTCTTAGTTTTTATATGACTAGTAGGAGATATTTAGTTTTTATATGACTAGTAGGACATATTTTGTTTTTGTATGACTGGTAGGACATATTTAGTTTATGTATGACTGGTAGGACATATTTAGTTTATGTATGACTGGTAGGACATAGTTTATGTATGACTGGTAGGACATAGTTTATGTCTGACTGGTAGGACATATTTAGTTTATGTATGACTGGTAGGACATATTTAGTTTATGTATGACTGGTAGGACATAGTTTATGTATGACTGGTAGGACATAGTTTATGTATGACTGGTAGGACATATTTAGTTTATGTATGACTGGTAGGACATATTTAGTGTATGTATGACTGGTAGGACATATTTAGTTTATGTATGACTGGTAGGACATAGTTATTGTATGTATGACTGGTAGGACATATTTAGTTTATGTATGACTGGTAGGACATATTTAGTTTATGTATGACTGGTAGGACATATTTAGTTTATGTATGACTGGTAGGACATATTTAGTTTATGTATGACTGGTAGGACATATTTAGTTTATGTATGACTGGTAGGACATATTTAGTTTATGTATGACTGGTAGGACATATTTAGTGTATGTATGACTGGTAGGACATATTTAGTTTATGTATGACTGGTAGGACATATTTAGTGTATGTATGACTGGTAGGACATATTTAGTTTATGTATGACTTGTAGGACATATTTAGTGTATGTATGACTGGTAGGACATATTTAGTTATGTATGACTGGAAGGACATATTTAGTTTATGTATGACTGGTAGGACATATTTAGTGTATGTATGACTGGTAGGACATATTTAGTTTATGTATGACTGGTAGGACATAGTTAGTGTATGTATGACTGGTAGGACATATGTAGTTTATGTGTGACTGGTAGGACATATGTAGTTTATGTATGACTGGTAGGACATATTTAGTGTATGTATGACTGGTAGGACATATTTAGTTTATGTATGACCGGTAGGACATAGTTTATGTATGACTGGTAGGACATATTTAGTTTATGTATGACTGGTAGGACATAGTTTATGTATGACTGGTAGGACATAGTGTATGTATGACTGGTAGGACATAGTTTATGTATGACTGGTAGGACATAGTTTATGTATGACTGGTAGGACATATTTAGTGTATGTATGACTGGCAGGACATATTTAGTTTATGTATGACTGGTAGGACATATTTAGTGTATGTATGACTGGTAGGACATATTTAGTGTATGTATGACTGGTAGGACATATTTAGTGTATGTATGACTGGTAGGGCATAGTTTTTGTATGTATGACTGGTAGGACATAGTTTATGTATGACTGGTAGGACATAGTTTATGTATGACTGGTAGGACATAATTTATGTATATGTATGACTGGTAGGACATAGTTTATGTATGACTGGTAGGACATAGTTTATGTATGACTGGTAGGACATAGTTTATGTATGACTGGTAGGACATAGTTTATGTATGACTGGTAGGACATATTTAGTTTATGTATGACTGGTAGGACATAGTGTATGTATGACTGGTAGGACATATTTAGTTTATGTATGACTGGTAGGACATATGTAGTTTATGTATGACTGGTAGGACATAGTTATTGTATGTATGACTGGTAGGACATATTTAGTTTATGTATGACTGGTAGGACATATATAGTTTATGTATGACTGGTAGGACATAGTTTATGTATGACTGGTAGGACATAGTTTATGTATGACTGGTAGGACATATTTAGTTTATGTATGACTGGTAGGACATATTTAGTTTATGTATGACTGGTAGGACATAGTTATTGTATGTATGACTGGTAGGACATATTTAGTTGATGTATGACTGGTAGGACATATTTAGTTTATGTATGACTGGTAGGACATATTTAGTGTATGTATGACTGGTAGGACATATGTAGTTTATGTATGACTGGTAGGACATATTTAGTTTATGTATGACTGGTAGGACATATTTAGTGTATGTATGACTGGTAGGACATATTTAGTTTATGTATGACTCGTAGGACATATTTAGTTTTTGTATGACTGGTAGGACATATTTAGTTTATGTATGACTGGTAGGACATATTTAGTGTATGTATGACTGGTAGGACATATTTAGTTTATGTATGACTGGTAGGACATATGTAGTGTATGTATGACTGGTAGGAGATATTTAGTTTTTATATGACTAGTAGGAGATATTTAGTTTTTATATGACTAGTAGGACATATTTAGTTTTTGTATGACTGGTAGGACATATTTAGTTTATGTATGACTGGTAGGACATAGTTATTGTATGTATGACTGGTAGGACATATTTATTGTATGTATGACTGGTAGGACATATTTAGTTTATGTATGACTGGTAGGACATATTTAGTGTATGTATGACTGGTAGGACATATTTAGTGTATGTATGACTGGTAGGACATATTTAGTTTATGTATGACTGGTAGGACATAGTTATTGTATGTATGACTGGTAGGACATATTTAGTTTATGTATGACTGGTAGGACATATTTAGTTTATGTATGACTGGTAGGACATATTTAGTGTATGTATGACTGGTAGGACATATTTAGTTTATGTATGACTGGTGGGACATATTTAGTTTATGTTTGACTGGTAGGACATATTTAGTTTATGTATGACTGGTAGGACATATTTAGTGTATGTGTGACTGGTAGGACATATTTAGTTTATGTATGACTGGTAGGACATATTTAGTGTATGTATGACTGGTAGGACATATTTATTTATGTATGACTGGTAGGACATATTTAGTTTATGTATGGCTGGTAGGACATATTTAGTTTATGTATGACTGGTAGGACATATTTAGTTTATGTATGACTGGTAGGACATAGTTTATGTATGACTGGTAGGACATAGTTTATGTATGACTGGTAGGACATATTTAGTTTATGTATGACTGGTAGGACATATTTAGTGTATGTATGACTGGTAGGACATATTTAGTTTATGTATGACTGGTAGGACATAGTTATTGTATGTATGACTGGTAGGACATATTTAGTTTATGTATGACTGGTAGGACATATTTAGTTTATGTATGACTGGTAGGACATATTTAGTTTATGTATGACTGGTAGGACATATTTAGTTTATGTATGACTGGTAGGACATATTTAGTTTATGTATGACTGGTAGGACATATTTAGTTTATGTGTGACTGGTAGGACATATTTAGTGTATGTGTGACTGGTAGGACATATTTAGTTTATGTATGACTGGTAGGACATATTTAGTTTTTGTATGACTGGTAGGACATATTTAGTTTATGTATGACTGGTAGGACATATTTAGTGTATGTATGACTGGTAGGACATATTTAGTTTATGTATGACTTGTAGGACATATTTAGTGTATGTATGACTGGTAGGACATATTTAGTTATGTATGACTGGAAGGACATATTTAGTTTATGTATGACTGGTAGGACATATTTAGTGTATGCATGACTGGTAGGACATATTTAGTTTATGTATGACTGGTAGGACATAGTTAGTGTATGTATGACTGGTAGGACATATGTAGTTTATGTGTGACTGGTAGGACATATGTAGTTTATGTATGACTGGTAGGACATATTTAGTGTATGTATGACTGGTAGGACATATTTAGTTTATGTATGACTGGTAGGACATAGTTTATGTATGACTGGTAGGACATATTTAGTTTATGTATGACTGGTAGGACATAGTTTATGTATGACTGGTAGGACATAGTGTATGTATGACTGGTAGGACATAGTTTATGTATGACTGGTAGGACATAGTTTATGTATGACTGGTAGGACATATTTAGTGTATGTATGACTGGCAGGACATATTTAGTTTATGTATGACTGGTAGGACATATTTAGTGTATGTATGACTGGTAGGACATATTTAGTGTATGTATGACTGGTAGGACATATTTAGTGTATGTATGACTGGTAGGGCATATTTAGTGTATGTATGACTGGTAGGGCATAGTTTTTGTATGTATGACTGGTAGGACATAGTTTATGTATGACTGGTAGGACATAGTTTATGTATGACTGGTAGGACATAATTTATGTATATGTATGACTGGTAGGACATAGTTTATGTATGACTGGTAGGACATAGTTTATGTATGACTGGTAGGACATAGTTTATGTATGACTGGTAGGACATAGTTTATGTATGACTGGTAGGACATATTTAGTTTATGTATGACTGGTAGGACATAGTGTATGTATGACTGGTAGGACATATTTAGTTTATGTATGACTGGTAGGACATATGTAGTTTATGTATGACTGGTAGGACATAGTTATTGTATGTATGACTGGTAGGACATATTTAGTTTATGTATGACTGGTAGGACATATATAGTTTATGTATGACTGGTAGGACATAGTTTATGTATGACTGGTAGGACATAGTTTATGTATGACTGGTAGGACATATTTAGTTTATGTATGACTGGTAGGACATATTTAGTTTATGTATGACTGGTAGGACATAGTTATTGTATGTATGACTGGTAGGACATATTTAGTTGATGTATGACTGGTAGGACATATTTAGTTTATGTATGACTGGTAGGACATATTTAGTGTATGTATGACTGGTAGGACATATGTAGTTTATGTATGACTGGTAGGACATATTTAGTTTATGTATGACTGGTAGGACATATTTAGTGTATGTATGACTGGTAGGACATATTTAGTTTATGTATGACTCGTAGGACATATTTAGTTTTTGTATGACTGGTAGGACATATTTAGTTTATGTATGACTGGTAGGACATATTTAGTGTATGTATGACTGGTAGGACATATTTAGTTTATGTATGACTGGTAGGACATATGTAGTGTATGTATGACTGGTAGGAGATATTTAGTTTTTATATGACTAGTAGGAGATATTTAGTTTTTATATGACTAGTAGGACATATTTAGTTTTTGTATGACTGGTAGGACATATTTAGTTTATGTATGACTGGTAGGACATAGTTATTGTATGTATGACTGGTAGGACATATTTATTGTATGTATGACTGGTAGGACATATTTAGTTTATGTATGACTGGTAGGACATATTTAGTGTATGTATGACTGGTAGGACATATTTAGTGTATGTATGACTGGTAGGACATATTTAGTTTATGTATGACTGGTAGGACATAGTTATTGTATGTATGACTGGTAGGACATATTTAGTTTATGTATGACTGGTAGGACATATTTAGTTTATGTATGACTGGTAGGACATATTTAGTGTATGTATGACTGGTAGGACATATTTAGTTTATGTATGACTGGTGGGACATATTTAGTTTATGTTTGACTGGTAGGACATATTTAGTTTATGTATGACTGGTAGGACATATTTAGTGTATGTGTGACTGGTAGGACATATTTAGTTTATGTATGACTGGTAGGACATATTTAGTGTATGTATGACTGGTAGGACATATTTATTTATGTATGACTGGTAGGACATATTTAGTTTATGTATGGCTGGTAGGACATATTTAGTTTATGTATGACTGGTAGGACATATTTAGTTTATGTATGACTGGTAGGACATAGTTTATGTATGACTGGTAGGACATAGTTTATGTATGACTGGTAGGACATATTTAGTTTATGTATGACTGGTAGGACATATTTAGTGTATGTATGACTGGTAGGACATATTTAGTTTATGTATGACTGGTAGGACATAGTTATTGTATGTATGACTGGTAGGACATATTTAGTTTATGTATGACTGGTAGGACATATTTAGTTTATGTATGACTGGTAGGACATATTTAGTTTATGTATGACTGGTAGGACATATTTAGTTTATGTATGACTGGTAGGACATATTTAGTTTATGTATGACTGGTAGGACATATTTAGTTTATGTATGACTGGTAGGACATATTTAGTGTATGTGTGACTGGTAGGACATATTTAGTTTATGTATGACTGGTAGGACATATTTAGTTTTTGTATGACTGGTAGGACATATTTAGTTTATGTATGACTGGTAGGACATATTTAGTGTATGTATGACTGGTAGGACATATTTAGTTTATGTATGACTTGTAGGACATATTTAGTGTATGTATGACTGGTAGGACATATTTAGTTATGTATGACTGGAAGGACATATTTAGTTTATGTATGACTGGTAGGACATATTTAGTGTATGCATGACTGGTAGGACATATTTAGTTTATGTATGACTGGTAGGACATAGTTAGTGTATGTATGACTGGTAGGACATATGTAGTTTATGTGTGACTGGTAGGACATATGTAGTTTATGTATGACTGGTAGGACATATTTAGTGTATGTATGACTGGTAGGACATATTTAGTTTATGTATGACTGGTAGGACATAGTTTATGTATGACTGGTAGGACATATTTAGTTTATGTATGACTGGTAGGACATAGTTTATGTATGACTGGTAGGACATAGTGTATGTATGACTGGTAGGACATAGTTTATGTATGACTGGTAGGACATAGTTTATGTATGACTGGTAGGACATATTTAGTGTATGTATGACTGGCAGGACATATTTAGTTTATGTATGACTGGTAGGACATATTTAGTGTATGTATGACTGGTAGGACATATTTAGTGTATGTATGACTGGTAGGACATATTTAGTGTATGTATGACTGGTAGGGCATAGTTTTTGTATGTATGACTAGTAGGACATAGTTTATGTATGACTGGTAGGACATAGTTTATGTATGACTGGTAGGACATAGTTTATGTATGACTGGTAGGACATAATTTATGTATATGTATGACTGGTAGGACATAGTTTATGTATGACTGGTAGGACATAGTTTATGTATGACTGGTAGGACATAGTTTATGTATGACTGGTAGGACATAGTTTATGTATGACTGGTAGGACATATTTAGTTTATGTATGACTGGTAGGACATAGTGTATGTATGACTGGTAGGACATATTTAGTTTATGTATGACTGGTAGGACATATGTAGTTTATGTATGACTGGTAGGACATAGTTATTGTATGTATGACTGGTAGGACATATTTAGTTTATGTATGACTGGTAGGACATATATAGTTTATGTATGACTGGTAGGACATAGTTTATGTATGACTGGTAGGACATAGTTTATGTATGACTGGTAGGACATATTTAGTTTATGTATGACTGGTAGGACATATTTAGTTTATGTATGACTGGTAGGACATAGTTATTGTATGTATGACTGGTAGGACATATTTAGTTGATGTATGACTGGTAGGACATATTTAGTTTATGTATGACTGGTAGGACATATTTAGTGTATGTATGACTGGTAGGACATATGTAGTTTATGTATGACTGGTAGGACATATTTAGTTTATGTATGACTGGTAGGACATATTTAGTGTATGTATGACTGGTAGGACATATTTAGTTTATGTATGACTCGTAGGACATATTTAGTTTTTGTATGACTGGTAGGACATATTTAGTTTATGTATGACTGGTAGGACATATTTAGTGTATGTATGACTGGTAGGACATATTTAGTTTATGTATGACTGGTAGGACATATGTAGTGTATGTATGACTGGTAGGAGATATTTAGTTTTTATATGACTAGTAGGAGATATTTAGTTTTTATATGACTAGTAGGACATATTTAGTTTTTGTATGACTGGTAGGACATATTTAGTTTATGTATGACTGGTAGGACATAGTTATTGTATGTATGACTGGTAGGACATATTTATTGTATGTATGACTGGTAGGACATATTTAGTTTATGTATGACTGGTAGGACATATTTAGTGTATGTATGACTGGTAGGACATATTTAGTTTATGTATGACTGGTGGGACATATTTAGTTTATGTATGACTGGTAGGACATAGTTATTGTATGTATGACTGGTAGGACATATTTAGTTTATGTATGACTGGTAGGACATATTTAGTTTATGTATGACTGGTAGGACATATTTAGTGTATGTATGACTGGTAGGACATATTTAGTTTATGTATGACTGGTGGGACATATTTAGTTTATGTTTGACTGGTAGGACATATTTAGTTTATGTATGACTGGTAGGACATATTTAGTGTATGTGTGACTGGTAGGACATATTTAGTTTATGTATGACTGGTAGGACATATTTAGTGTATGTATGACTGGTAGGACATATTTATTTATGTATGACTGGTAGGACATATTTAGTTTATGTATGGCTGGTAGGACATATTTAGTTTATGTATGACTGGTAGGACATATTTAGTTTATGTATGACTGGTAGGACATAGTTAGTTTATGTATGACTGGTAGGACATAGTTAGTGTATGTATGACTGGTAGGACATATGTAGTTTATGTATGACTGGTAGGACATATGTAGTTTATGTATGACTGGTAGGACATATTTAGTGTATGTATGACTGGTAGGACATATTTAGTTTATGTATGACTGGTAGGACATAGTTTATGTATGACTGATAGGACATATTTAGTTTATGTATGACTGGTAGGACATAGTTTATGTATGACTGGTAGGACATAGTTTATGTATGACTGGTAGGACATATTTAGTGTATGTATGACTGGTAGGACATATTTACTGTATGTATGACTGGTAGGACATATTTAGTGTATGTATGACTGGTAGGACATATTTAGTGTATGTATGACTGGTAGGACATAGTTTTTGTATGTATGACTGGTAGGACATAGTTATTGTATGTATGACTGGTAGGACATAGTTTATGTATGACTGGTAGGACATAGTTTATGTATGTCTGGTAGGACATAGTTTATGTATATGTATGACTGGTAGAACATAGTTTATGTTTGACTGGTAGGACATAGTTTATGTATGACTTGTAGGACATATTTAGTTTATGTATGACTGGTAGGACATAGTGTATGTATGACTGGTAGGACATATTTAGTTTATATATGACTGGTTGGACATATTTAGTTTATGTATGACTGGTAGGACATATTCAGTTTATGTATGACTGGTAGGGGATATTTAGTTTATGTATGACTGGAAGGACATATTTAGTTTATATATGACTGGTAGGACATATTTAGTTTATACATGACTGGTAGGACATATTTAGTTTATATATGACTGGTAGGACATATTTAGTTTATGTATGAGTGGTAGGACATATTTAGTTTATGTATGACTGGTATGGCATATTTAGTTTATGTATGACTGGTAGGATATATTTAGTGTATGTATGACTGGTAGGACATATTTAATTTATGTATGACTGGTAGGACATTTACTGTATGTATGAGTGGTAGGACATATTTAATGTATATATGGCTGGTAGGACATATTTAGTGTTTGTATGAGTGGTAGGACATGTTTAGTTTATGACTGATAGGACATATTTAGTTTATGTATGACTGGTAGGACATATCTGATTGATTGTGATGATGTGTGGATGTTGCAGACTATGGTGACAAAGATAACGCAGATCTAGCAGACAGATACGGCATCACCAAGGAAAAGTTCCCTGCATACAAGCTTTTTCTCAATGGGCAAACAAGGGACCCCGTGGCGTTTACAGCCAACGCTGAAAGTTCTGATGACGTGAAAAATTTTGTCATTCGAGAATCAGGTTTGCACATTTAGTGTGTATACATCTTAAGTCATGAGTTGTTTCAGAGGGAATGTAAAATGTGAGTGGGTTGTGTCAGAGAACAGGGAATGTAAAATGTGAGTGGGTTGTATCAGAGAACAGGGAACATAAAATGTAAGTGGGTTGTATCAGAAAAGTAGCAGGGAATGTGAAATGTGAGTGGGTTGTATCAGAGAACAGGGTACATAAACTGTGAGTGGATTGTATCAGAGAAGTAACAGGGAATGTAAAATGTGAGTGGGTTGTATCAGAGAACAGGGAATGTATAATGTGAGTGGGTTGTATCAGAGAAGTAACAGGGAATGTTAAATGTGAGTTGGTTGTATCAGAGAACAGGGAATGTAAAATGTGAGTGGGTTGTATCAGAGAAGTAACAGGGAATGTATAATGTGAGTGGGTTGTATCAGAGAACAGGGTACATAAACTGTGAGTGGGTTGTATCAGAGAAGTAACAGGGAATGTAAAATGTGAGTGGGTTCTATCAGAGAACAGGGAATGTATAATGTGATTGGGTTGTATCAGAGAACAGGGAACACAAAATGTGAGTGGGTTGTATCAGAGGACAGGGAATGTAAAATGTGAGTGGGTTGTATCAGAGTACAGGGAATGTAAAATGTGAGGGGGTTGTATCAGAGAACAGGGAATGTATAATGTGAGTGGGTTGTATCAGAGAAGTAACAGGGAATGTAAAATGTGAGTGGGTTGTATCAGAGTACAGGGAATGTAAAATGTGAGTGGGTTGTATTAGAGAAGTAACAGGGAATGTAAAATGTGAGTGGGTTGTATCAGAGTACAGGGAATGTAAAATGTGAGTGGGTTGTATTAGAGAAGTAACAGGGAATGTAAAATGTCAATGGGTTGTATCAGAGTACAGGGAATGTAAAATGTGAGTGGGTTGTATTAGAGAAGTAACAGGGAATGTAAAATGTGAGTGGGTTGTATCAGAGAATGGAATGTAAAATGTGAGTGGGTTGTATCAGAGAATGGAATGTAAAATGTGAGTGGGTTGTATTAGAGAAGTATTAGGGAATGTAAAATGTCAATGGGTTGTATCAGAGAAGTCCCACAAACAGCTGGTCCTGTATATCACACCACACATCCCACTACAGCTGGTCCTGTATATCACACCACACATCCCACTACAGCTGGTCCTGTATATCACACCATACATCCCACTACAGCTGGTCCTGTATATCACACCACACATCCCACTACAGCTGATCCTGTATATCATACCACACACCACAGCTGATCCTGTATATCACACCACACACTACAGCTGATCCTGTATATCACCACATCCCACTACAGATGATCCTGTATATCACACCACACGTCCCACTACAGCTGGTCCTGTATATCATATCACACACTACAGCTGATCCTGTATATCATATCACACACTACAGCTGATCCTGTATATCATACCACACACTACAGCTGATCCTGTATATCACACATCCCACTACAGCTGGTCCTGAATATCACACCACACACTACAACTGGTCCTGTATATCATACCACACACTACAGCTGATCCTGTATATCACACCACACATCCCACTACAACTGGTCCTGTATATCACACCACACATCCCACTACAGCTGATCCTGTATATCATATCACACACTACAGCTGATCCTGTATATCACACCACACACTACAGCTGATCCTGTATATCACCACATCCCACTACAGATGATCCTGTATATCACACCACACGTCCCACTACAGCTGGTCCTGTATATCATATCACACACTACAGCTGATCCTGTATATCATATCACACACTACAGCTGATCCTGTATATCATATCACACTACAGCTGATCCTGTATATCAAACCACACGTCCCACTACAGCTGATCCTGTATATCATATCACACACTACAGCTGATCCTGTATATCATATCACACACTACAGCTGATCCTGTATATCACACCACACGTCCCACTACAGCTGGTCCTGTATATCACACCACACACTACAGCTGGTCCTGTATATCGCACCACACTCTACAGCTGGTCCTGTATATCACACCACACACTACAACTGGTCCTGTATATCACACACTCCACCTGATTCTGTATATCACACCACACAACTCACTACAGCTGGTCCTGTATATCACACCACACACTACAACTGGTCCTGTATATCACACCACACACTACAGCTGGTCCTGTATATCACACCACACACTACAGCTGGTCCTGTATATCACACCACACACTACAGCTGGTCCTGTATATCACACCACACATCCCACTACAACTGGTCCTGTATATCACACCACACACTACAGCTGGTCCTGTATATCACACCACACATCCCACTACAGCTGGTCCTGTATATCACACCACACACTACAGCTGATCCTGTATATCACACCACACACTACAGCTGGTCCTGTATATCACACCACACACTACAGCTGGTCCTGTATATCAGACCACACATCCCACTACAGCTGGTCCTGTATATCACACCACACATCCCACTACAGCTGGTCCTGTATATCACACCACACATCCCACTACAGCTGGTCCTGTATATCACACCACACACTACAGCTGATCCTGTATATCACACCACACACTACAGCTGGTCCTGTATATCACACCACACACTACAGCTGGTCCTGTATATCACACCACACATCCCACTACAGCTGGTCCTGTATATCACACCACACATCCCACTACAGCTGGTCCTGTATATCACACCACACATCCCACTACAGCTGGTCCTGTATATCACACCACACGTCCCACCACAGCTGGTCCTGTATATCACTCCACACACTACAGCTGGTCCTGTATATCACACCACATGTCCCACCACAGCTGGTCCTGTATATCACACCACACACTACAGCTGGTCCTGTATATCACACCACACATCCCACTACAGCTGGTCCTGTATATCACACCACACATCCCACTACAGCTGGTCCTGTATATCACACCACACATCCCACTACAGCTGGTCCTGTATATCACACCACATGTCCCACCACAGCTAGTCCTGTCTATCACACTACACCTGGCCCTGTCTGTCAAACCACACACAGGTCACATTGTTGATCCCACTACATGAAGGTCACCCAACAGCTGGTCGTACCACACCACAGCTAGTCAAGAGTTGTGTATGCGATCTCATCATGTGAAATCTTCCGGCAGGTTTGTGGCTTGGTCGACCTGGCTGTCTGGAGGAGTTTGACAAGCTGGTGGGAGAGTTTGTCAAGGCAGACAAGGACCAGAGAGCTGCAGTCTTGGAGAAAGCCGAACTGGCAGTCAGTCAGTTGTCTCAGGACAGCGACAAAACTTCTGCTGACGTGTACATCAAAACCATGAAGAAGGTTCTAGAGAAGGGGGATGAGTTTATAGACAGTGAGGTGTTACGTGTAGACAAGCTGCGGTCAGGCAAGGTCAGTGACAAGAAGAAAGAACAGCTCAACGACAGGCTAAACATCCTCACCACATTTCAGTTAGGCGCCCGGGATGAGCTGTGATCAGTTTGGTTGGTTGGTGCTGGTTTGTACCAGCACACTTGCATATTTCCATATTTATTGAATGTGAGTATGTTCAACAGTGCAGTGCTGGCTGAACTAGAGCTGTCAAGCATTGATTATGGAGTCAAATGTTATTAGTTCTCCAGTGTCTCAGCTCCTTGTTCCAATTTGTTTGCTGTTTAGTTCCAGGCTCTGGGCTGTTTGCTCAATTTCTGTGTTGTCATTTCTAGTTAATTGTTTTGTTCTGGGTTTGTTTATTTCTGGGCAAGGTTAAGTTTCTGCTTGTGTGTTGCTAGTTCTGGCTAGTACAAAGACAGTTCTCAGTGCAACCAGGTAGTTTCTGCTTGTGTGTCGCTAGTACAAAGACAGTTCTTAGTGCAACCAGGTAGTTTCTGCTTGTGTGTTGCTAGTTCTGGCTAGTACAAAGACAGTTCTCAGTGCAACCAGGTAGTTTCTGCTTGTGTGTTGCTAATTCTGGCTAGTACAAAGACAGTTCTCAGTGCAACCAGGTAGTTTCTGCTTGTGTGTCGCTAGTTCTGGCTAGTACAAAGACAGATCTCAGTGCAACCAGGTAGTTTCTGCTTGTGTTTTGCTAGTTCTGGCTAGTACAAAGACAGTTCTCAGTGCAACCAGGTAGTTTCTGCTTGTGTTTGCTAGTTCTGGCTAGTACAAAGACAGTTCTCAGTGCAACCAGGTAGTTTCTGATTGTGTGGCGCTAGTACAAAGACAATTCTCAGTGGAACCAGATAGTTTCTGCTTGTGTGTTGCTAGTTCTGGCTAGTACAAAGACAGTTCTCAGTGCAACCAGGTAGTTTCTGCTTGTGTGTTGCTAGTTCTGGCTAGCACAAAGACAGTTCTCAGTGCAAACAGGTAATTTCTGCTTGTGTGTTGCTAGTTCTGGCTAGTACAAAGACAGTTCTCAGTGCCACCAGGTAGTTTCTGCTTGTGTGTTGCTAGTTCTGGCTAGTACAAAGACAGTTCTCAGTGCAACCAGGTAGTTTCTGCTTGTGTGTTGCTAGTTCTGGCTAGTACAAAGACAGTTCTCAGTGCAACCAGGTAGTTTCTGCTTGTGTTTGCTAGTTCTGGCTAGTACAAAGACAGTTCTCAGTGCAACCAGGTAGTTTCTGATTGTGTGGCGCTAGTACAAAGACAATTCTCAGTGGAACCAGATAGTTTCTGCTTGTGTGTTGCTAGTTCTGGCTAGTACAAAGACAGTTCTCAGTGCAACCAGGTAGTTTCTGCTTGTGTGTTGCTAGTTCTGGCAAGCACAAAGACAGTTCTCAGTGCAAACAGGTAATTTCTGCTTGTGTGTTGCTAGTTCTGGCTAGTACAAAGACAGTTCTCAGTGCCACCAGGTAGTTTCTGCTTGTGTGTTGCTAGTTCTGGCTAGTACAAAGACAGTTCTCAGTGCAACCAGGTAGTTTCTGCTTGTGTGTTGCTAGTTCTGGCTAGTACAAAGACAGTTCTCAGTGCAAGCAGGTAGTTTCTGCTTGTGTTTTGCTAGTTCTGGCTAGTACACAGTTCTTAGTGCAACCAGGTAGTTTCTGCTTGTGTTTGCTAGTTCTGGCTAGTACAAAGACAGTTCTCAGTGCAACCAGGTAGTTTCTGATTGTGTGGCGCTAGTACAAAGACAATTCTCAGTGGAACCAGGTAGTTTCTGCTTGTGTGTTGCTAGTTCTGGCTAGTACAAAGACAGTTCTCAGTGCAACCAGGTAGTTTCTGCTTGTGTGTTGCTAGTTCTGGCTAGCACAAAGACAGTTCTCAGTGCAACCAGGTAGTTTCTGCTTGTGGTTTGCTAGTTCTGGCTAGAACAAAGACAGTTATCATGTGTATGAGGTAGTTTCTGCTTGTGTGTTGCTAGTTCTGGCTAGTACAGACAATTCTTATATACACCAGGTCACATATGTTAGTGTCAGACACAGCTGAACGAATGTATTTGCTAAGAATCAAACTTTGCTGTCAATTATGCCTTGTGATTGTTTACTTCTTATATACCTAGCCATATAATCTAAGTGTTGTCTTCCAGCAGTGATAGTTGTGTGATTGTTACCAGTCTGAAGTCAGCTGTGTGATTGTTACCAGTCTGAAGTCAGCTGTGTGATTGTTGCCCATCTGAGGTCGGAGCTGTGTGATTGTTGCCCATCTGAGGTCAGCTTTGTGATTGTTTCCAGTCTAAGTCAACTGTGATTGTTGCCAGCCTGGTGTGAAGTTTGGAATACTATCTGAAAACATGGTGGGTTGTCTTAACAACATACCAGGTGAATCATTGCTGACTGCAGCCCCGTGTGTGTGTATGGTAGCAGCACCAGTGTGTCAGATGGCTGCACAAAGAAGTGAATACCCAAACTCTACAGCCCAGCCCAGCCCAGCCCATGTTGGAAAGTCACATAAACTGTCTGCTGCTGCTGCACTGGAACATGGCTGATGGATGTGGTGGTATCCTGCTCACTGGAACAGCTCCCAGACTAGCTCGTGTCATGTGACCAGTGTCAACAGTTGTCTGGTGTGAGTTGCCATTGATCAGTTGATTTTTGTACAAATGCACTGGTTTTATGAATACATTTGTTACAGATAAACTAGTGTGTGTGTATGAAGTTTTGTTTTGTGTTGGACAAGACTTCTTGTTATGTGTGCCATTCTGCGGTGTCCAGGTACACAATGTGTGACATCCACTAACCACAGTTTGTGTGTGCCACATAGGAGCAGCATGTTCCCGTTGATTCTGAATACATTTGCTACCAAGTAACACATGCATGCAATCAGAACATGAATTTGAATGAACAATGTCTGAAGTCACTAAAGCTATTAGGAAATGTGAAGTTTGTATTAATTACAAGCAAACAACGTAGGAACAATCACATAATATACAATTCTCTAGTTACAACCAAACCCTGACCTCAAGTGTTTTATGCAGCAGTGTCCTGGAGATTTCTGTCTGAGTTAAGACAGTCCAAGAATGTCCACAGAAACAAATGTTTTCATTGTCCAAGAATGTCCACAGAAACAAATGTTTTCATTAAGTTAGCACTTCACATTTTCTGAAACAATAGTTGCAGGAGGCAGGCAGCAACTACTGGTTGTATCACGCACTGACAATGACTGTCCTGTTGTGTTCACTCATAACAATGACTGTCCTGTTGTGTTCACCGCTAACATTGACTGTCCTGTTGTGTTCACTACTAACAATGACTGTCTTATTGTGTTCACGGCTAATATTGACTGTCATATTTTGTTAACATTGACTGTCATGTTGTGTTCACTGTTAACATTGACTGCCCTGTTGTGTTCACTGCTAATATTGACTGTCCTGTTGTGTTCACTGCTAAAATTATGTTGTGCTGTCTGCTAATGTTGATTGTCCTGTTATTATGTATGCTACTAACATTGATTGTCATGGTGTGCTGTCTGCTAACACTACCTGTTCTGCTGTGCTGACTGCCTGCAGTCATACTTGACTGGAACAACTAGTGGAAGAATGGCCTGACCTCTTGTTTCTGATTGAATGGTTTCAATGAGCTGGTTGCCACAGTAGACAGTTGTACACAACCTGGTTGCCAAAGTAGACAGTTGTACACAATCTGGGTCACAGATGTGTAGTGAAATTTATACATGAGAACATTGCTACTGCAATCTGCCACAGTAGGACAGGTGTACACAACTTGGTTGCCACAGTTGACAGGTGTACACAACCTGGTTGCCACAGTAGACAGGTGTACACAACTTGGTTGCCACAGTAGACAGGTGTACACAACTTGGGTCACAGATGTGTAGTGAAATTATACATGAGAACACTGCTACTGCAATCTGCCAAAGGTAGAACATGTCAGCTCTGCTAGTGTTTCAGAAAGATGCATACAATGTTGGCTGATGTATGCATTCTGTATTATAATTGAACCGTGTCCAGTTGTCTGATGTATGCACTTTACTGAACCGTGTCAGTCTGAGCAAGTTCACAGAATAACAGAAAATCTCTTTGGACATGAGGGTCATACACTTGCCACAACACAGACTCACTGAGGGTCATACACTTGTCACAACACAGACTCACTGAGGGTCATACACTTGTCACAACACAAACTCACTGAGGGTCATATACTTGTCACAACACAAACTCACTGAGGGTCATACACTTGTCACAACACAGACTCACTGAGGGTCATACACTTGTCACAACACAGACTCACTGAGGGTCATACACTTGTCACAACACAGACTCACTGAGGGTCATACACTTGTCACAACACAAACTCACTGAGGGTCATACACTTGTCACAACACAAACTCACTGAGGGTCATACACTTGTCACAACACAAACTCACTGAGGGTCATACACCTGCCACAACACAAACTCACTGAGGGTCATACACTTGTCACAACACAAACTCACTGAGGGTCATACACTTGTCACAACACAGACTCACTGAGGGTCATACACCTGCCACAACACAAACTCACTGAGGGTCATACACTTGTCACAACACAGACTCACTGAGGGTCATACACTTGTCACAACACAGACTCACTGAGGGTCATACACTTGCCACAACACAGACTCACTGAGGGTCATACACCTGCCACAACACAAACTCACTGAGGGTCATACACCTGTCACAACACAGACTCACTGAGGGTCATACACTTGCCACAACACAAACTCACTGAGGGTCATACACTTGTCACAACACAAACTCACTGCGGGTCATACACTTGTCACAACACAGACTCACTGCGGGTCATACACTTGTCACAACACAAACTCACTGAGGGTCATACACTTGTCACAACACAAACTCACTGAGGGTCATACACTTGTCACAACACAAACTCACTGAGGGTCATACACTTGTCACAACACAAACTCACTGAGGGTCATACACCTGCCACAACACAAACTCACTGCGGGTCATACACCTGCCACAACACAAACTCACTGCGGGTCATACACTTGCCACAACACAAACTCACTGAGGGTCATACACTTGTCACAACACAGACTCACTGAGGGTCATACACTTGTCACAACACAGACTCACTGAGGGTCATACACTTGTCACAACACAAACTCACTGAGGGTCATACACTTGTCAACACAAACTCACTGAGGGTCATACACTTGTCACAACACAAACTCACTGAGGGTCATACACTTGTCACAACACAAACTCACTGAGGGTCATACACTTGTCACAACACAAACTCACTGAGGGTCATACACTTGTCACAACACAAACTCACTGCGGGTCATACACCTGCCACAACACACTCACTGAGGGTCATACACTTGTCACAACACAAACTCACTGAGGGTCATACACTTGTCACAACACAAACTCACTGAGGGTCATACACTTGCCACAACACAAACTCACTGAGGGTCATACACTTGTCACAACACAAACTCACTGCGGGTCATACACCTGCCACAACACAGACTCACTGAGGGTCATACACTTGTCACAACACAAACTCACTGAGGGTCATACACTTGTCACAACACAAACTCACTGAGGGTCATACACTTGTCACAACACAAACTCACTGAGGGTCATACACTTGTCACAACACAAACTCACTGAGGGTCATACACTTGTCACAACACAAACTCACTGAGGGTCATACACTTGTCACAACACAAACTCACTGAGGGTCATACACTTGTCACAAAACAAACTCACTGAGGGTCATACGCTTGTCACAACACAAACTCACTGAGGGTCATACGCTTGCCACAACACAAACTCACTGAGGGTCATACACCTGTCACAACACAAACTCACTGAGGGTCATACACCTGTCACAACACAAACTCACTGAGGGTCATACACTTGTCACAACACAAACTCACTGAGGGTCATACACTTGTCACAACACAAACTCACTGAGGGTCATACACTTGTCACAACACAAACTCACTGAGGGTCATACACTTGTCACAACACAAACTCACTGAGGGTCATACACTTGTCACAACACAAACTCACTGAGGGTCATACACTTGTCACAAC
Source organism: Cepaea hortensis (assembly GCA_963921405.1). Taxonomy (NCBI): domain Eukaryota; kingdom Metazoa; phylum Mollusca; class Gastropoda; order Stylommatophora; family Helicidae; genus Cepaea; species Cepaea hortensis. The sequence goes on from OY992890.1 coordinate 1,475,222, forward strand.
ACAAACTCACTGAGGGTCATACACTTGTCACAACACAAACTCACTGAGGGTCATACACTTGTCACAACACAAACTCACTGAGGGTCATACACTTGCCACAACACAGACTCACTGAGGGTCATACACTTGTCACAACACAGACTCACTGAGGGTCATACACTTGTCACAACACAGACTCACTGAGGGTCATACACTTGTCACAACACAGACTCACTGAGGGTCATACACCTGCCACAACACAGACTCACTGAGGGTCATACACCTGCCACAACACAAACTCACTGAGGGTCATACACTTGTCACAACACAGACTCACTAAGGGTCATACACCTGCCACAACACAGACTCACTGAGGGTCATACACCTGCCACAACACAAACTCACTGAGGGTCATACACCTGCCACAACATAGACTCACTGAGGGTCATACACCTGCCACAACACAGACTCACTGAGGGTCATACACCTGTCACAACACAGACTCACTGAGGGTCATACACCTGTCACAACACAGACTCACAGGCTAAATCACAGCCCACCATTCAACACTGACATGATGGAGTCCAACATTCACACTCTTGATTTGATGCAGTCCAACATTCACACTCTTGATTTGATGCAGTCCAACATTCACACTCTTGATTTGATGCAGTCCAACATTCCTGACAGATTTCCTTTCATATATGATTGATTGATTGATTTAGGAACCGACATCACAGCATTCGGGACCTTCCCATAAGCGCTCCGTCCCCATTCTCAGCATATATATTCGTTTCTTAACATTAATTGTAGATTGTATGCAGCCTAGACAATTCAATGCATGAAAAAAGGGAACAAACTAATCTATCCGCCCAGTCCATTGAAGGTAAAATAAGAGAAGCAAATTCACCACCACTCACTTCCTCGTTGACAGCCTGCTGTTGGTGAGGTCTGTGGCTGTAGTCATATGTCTGTCAGTGACAGCCTGCTGTTGGTGAGGTCTGTGGCTGTAGTCATATGTCTGTCAGTGACAGTTGCAGCACCCAGTTGAACACACAGTTGTATCAGTACTGTGGCTTATACTGTGTGTGTGAAGCTCATGCTGGGAGGGCTACACCTGATAAAGACACTTCACACCTTCCCATGTTTTCTTCACCTGTCACAGTAACATTTTCCAGACACTTTACCAAGTCACAACAATATTCTATAGACATGGTTGGTCTGTCAGTACATTCTACAGACACAGGTGGTTGGTCAGAACATTCTGTTGACGTGTAGTCCACCAATGTAACATTCTGTTGACGTTTAAGTGCACCAATGTAACATTCTGTAACAGCTGTTAATCAGCTGCCATGATGAGTCATAAATGGTCACTGTGGCACTATCAGAAAAAGTCTGCTGCACTTTTCCTTTTCCTTTTGGGCAAGTTGAGGAGGTGGTCTGTGAGGGAGCTGTGCTCACTTGTGGGTGTGCCACCGCCCCCAACACTGTCTGGCGTGGACACAGTAGCGGGGCTGCCAGGCAGGGAACGCCTGGAACGCCTGGAGCCAGGTGTCAGCCTCACTGGGGTGGCTGTTCCAGGCAGTCTGTGTGAAGGTGAAGGACTAGGGCTGTAACTGGCCTGTAGAGCCTTGTCTGCGGATGTCTGGATGCCCAGGCGCTTGCTGGCCAGCCTCTGGGCTGCTGGCGACATGGAACTCAGGCGCTCCGATGAACTCAAGCAAATCTTGGAAGTTGGCGATGGGCTGCAAGCAGAGAGAACATTACACATTATCAGATACAGGAGCAATCATCATCATCCACAGCACCAAGCCTCTTCTCACAGGCTACTAGGGACATGGACATAATACAAATAACTTTCTTCATCTATCCAGAGACAAAGAGGTGCCTTGTGGTAATATCATCATTGATATAGAGTAAATATGCAAAGAATGCCATGGACAGACAGAAAAACCAATGACCAAGTACTACAGGAGACAAATGAAAATCGTAAATTGATTAGAGAAATTAGACGTAGACAGTCAAAAATTTTTTGGACATGTTATGAGAAGAAATGGATTGGAGAACTTAGTGACAACTGGCAAGATCGAAGGGAACAGACCAAGAGGAAGACTGAGAGGAAAATACCTGGATGGCTTGGCCACATGGTATGGACGAGACAGGAGCACTGAGCTGATCCACGACTCTGGTGATCGAGTGAAATGGTGAGTCATGACTACCCACGCTTTCCGGCATGGCACATGATTGATTGATTATGGAATAAATACGAAATAACTTCAATAAAACTGCACTAGAACAGTATACTGTCAATCTAATGTGTTCTACTAGAACAGTATACTGTCAATCTAATGTGTTCTACTAGAACAGTATACTGTCAATCTAATGTGTTCTACTAGAACAGTATACTGTCAATCTAATGTGTTCTACTAGAACAGTAAACTGTCAATCTAATGTGTTCTACTAGAACAGTATACTGTCAATCTAATGTGTTCTACTAGAACAGTAAACTGTCAATCTAATGTGTTCTACTAGAACAGTATACTTTCAATCTCATGGGTTCAACTAGAACAGTATACTGTCAATCTCATGTGTTCTAACCAAGTTACGTAGACCTGAAGTCTGGATAGTGCCAGATGGAGCAGTATGGGCTGACAACTTTGCCATGAAGTTGGAACCACGACTAATCACGGTTTAGTGAATCAAGAGCTGAAGGGAAGCTGTTGCATAGACCCACACTGACAACACCCCAGGAAAGGTGTTGCATAGACCTACACTGACAACACCCCAGGAAAGGTGTTCCATAGACCTACACTGACAACACCCCAGGAAAGGTGTTGCATAGACCCACACTGACAACACCCCAGGGAAGGTGTTGCATAGACCCACACTGAAACACCCCAGGAAAGTATGACTAGTAAGTCAGGAACCACATGGCAAATGAAACAAAGACACAGAAACACACAGAGAAGAGAAGTAGAGACAGACAAAGAGCTAGAAACACACAGAGAAGAGAAGTAGAGACAGACAAAGAGCTAGAAACACACAGAGAAGAGAAGTAGAGAGAGACAAAGAGCTAGAAACACACAGAGAAGAGAAGTAGAGACAGACAAAGAGCTAGAAACACAGAGAGAAGAGAAGCAGAGACAGACAAAGACATAGAAACACAGAGAAGAGAAGTGGAGACAGACAAAGAGCTAGAAACACACAGAGAAGAGAAGTAGAGATAGACAAAGAGCTAGAAACACACAGAGAAGAGAAGTAGAGACAGACAAAGAGCTAGAAACACACAGAGAAGAGAAGTAGAGATAGACAAAGAGCTAGAAACACACAGAGAAGAGAAGTAGAGACAGACAAAGAGCTAGAAACACACAGAGAAGAGAAGTAGAGACAGACAAAGAGCTAGAAACACACAGAGAAGAGAAGTAGAGACAGACAAAGAGCTAGAAACACACAGAGAAGAGAAGAAACACAGACGTGAACAATCTGGGAGGACTGAACAGTGTTGCATGGGATAGCTAAGGATTGGACAATTTAGAGTTGGTTGAGTCAATCAATGTCCTAGTCTATTGACAGTGGAACAGACAAGTCAGTCAATGAATGTCCTAGTCTATTGACGGTGGAACAGATGAATCAGTCAATGTTCTAGTCTATTGACAGTGGAACAGCCAGTCAATGTCCAAGTCTATTGACAGGAAACACCCCAGGAAAGTATGACTAGTAAGTCAGGAACCACATGGCAAATGAAACAAAGACACAGAAACACACAGAGAAGAGAAGTAGAGACAGACAAAGAGCTAGAAACACACAGAGAAGAGAAGTAGAGACAGACAAAGAGCTAGAAACACACAGAGAAGAGAAGTAGAGAGAGACAAAGAGCTAGAAACACACAGAGAAGAGAAGTAGAGACAGACAAAGAGCTAGAAACACAGAGAGAAGAGAAGCAGAGACAGACAAAGACATAGAAACACAGAGAAGAGAAGTGGAGACAGACAAAGAGCTAGAAACACACAGAGAAGAGAAGTAGAGATAGACAAAGAGCTAGAAACACACAGAGAAGAGAAGTAGAGACAGACAAAGAGCTAGAAACACACAGAGAAGAGAAGTAGAGACAGACAAAGAGCTAGAAACACACAGAGAAGAGAAGCGGAGACAGACAACGAGCTAGAAACACACAGAGAAGAGAAGTGGAGACAGACAAAGAGCTAGAAACACACAGAGAAGAGAAGTAGAGACAGACAAAGAGCTAGAAACACACAGAGAAGAGAAGTAGAGACAGACAAAGAGCTAGAAACACACAGAGAAGAGAAGTAGAGACAGACAAAGACATAGAAACACACAGAGAAGAGAAGTGGAGACAGACAAAGACATAGAAACACACAGAGAAGAGAAGTAGAGACAGACAAAGACATAGAAACACAGAGAAGAGAAGTGGAGACAGACAAAGTGCTAGAAACACACAGAGAAGAGAAGTAGAGACAGACAAAGAGCTAGAAACACACAGAGAAGAGAAGTAGAGACAGACAAAGACATAGAAACACACAGAGAAGAGAAGTGGAGACAGACAAAGACATAGAAACACACAGAGAAGAGAAGTAGAGACAGACAAAGACATAGAAACACAGAGAAGAGAAGTGGAGACAGACAAAGTGCTAGAAACACACAGAGAAGAGAAGTAGAGACAGACAAAGAGCTAAAAACACACAGAGAAGAGAAGTAGAGACAGACAAAGAGCTAGAAACACACAGAGAAGAGAAGTAGAGAGAGACAAAGAGCTAGAAACACACAGAGAAGAGAAGTAGAGACAGACAAAGAGCTAGAAACACACAGAGAAGAGAAGTAGAGACAGACAAAGAGCTAGAAACACATAGAGAAGAGAAGAAACACAGACGTGAACAATCTGGGAGGACTGAACAGTGTTGCATGGGATAGCTAAGGATTGGACAATTTAGAGTTGGTTGAGTCAATCAATGTCCTAGTCTATTGACAGTGGAACAGACAAGTCAGTCAATGAATGTCCTAGTCTATTGACGGTGGAACAGATGAATCAGTCAATGTTCTAGTCTATTGACAGTGGAACAGCCAGTCAATGTCCAAGTCTATTGACAGTGGAACAGATGAATCAGTCAATGTTCTAATCTATTGACAGTGGAACAGATGAATCAGTCAATGTCCTAGTCTATTGACAGTGGAACAGATGAATCAGTCAATGTTCTAGTCTACTGACAGTGGAACAGACGAGTCAGTCAATGTCCTAATCTATTGACAGTGGAACAGATGAGCCTAAATCAAACTGGTATAACTGACACATTGGGGGACGATGCATCAATAACATTAGATATGCAGATGATACAGTCTTGATTGCAGACAATGAACAGGACCTGCAAAATTTAGTAGATGCGATTGTGACACACAGTGAACATCTAGGGTTAGAATTAAATTGTAAAAAGACACAGATTATGGTCGTCACTAGGAAGGACGAAATACCACAATGTAATATACAAGTAAATGGGAATATTCTTCAACAAGTGAGCAGGTACAATTATCTCGGAACAGTAATAACATCTGATGGGAGATGCCTTGAAGAGATTAGAACAAGAATCGCCATGGCAAAAGTAGCCTTTAGCAAGATGAAAAACATATTGACCAATAAAAAGATGTCAATTGAAACGAGAAAGAGAGTGTTGAGATGCTACATTGAGCCTGTACTTTTGTATGGATGTGAAGCGTGGACAATGAGCAGTCAGGCTGAAAAACATCTGATGGCTGTAGAGATGTGGTTTCTGAGGAAAATGCAAAGAATACCATGGACAGCCAGAAAGACCAATGAAGAAGTCCTTCAAGAAACAAATGAAGATCGTAAATTGATTAGAGAAATTAGACGTAGACAGTCAAAATTTTTTGGACATGTTATGAGAAGAAATGGATTGGAGAATTTGGTGACAACTGGTAAGATCGAGGGGAACAGACCAAGGGGAAGACCTAGAAGCAAGTACCTGGATGGCTTGGCCTTGTGGCATAGTCGAGACAGAAACACGGAGCTGATCCACGACTCTGGTGATCGGGTGAGATGGCAGAACATGACCGCCCACGCTTACCGGCATGGCACATGATGGATGGATGGATAACTGACAAGTCTGCACTCAAGTGGTGAGTTACCTGGCAAACCTCCTGGTCACCTGCCTGATTGCCTCCTCCTTCTTGGCTCGATGCGCCTTGCTGGCCTTCTCTGACAGCTCCAGGGCTAGCCTGTCTCGTTTGGGAACCGCTGGAATCTGTGGGTGGCAACAAACTGTACATGTATCTGTGCAGACCTGAACATGACACCGTCTAGACATGAAAATTACACTGTACAGACCTGAACATGACACCGTCTAGACATGAAAATTACACCGTACAGACCTGAACATGACACCATACAGACCTGAACATGACACCATCTAGATCTGAACATTACACCATACAGACCTGAACATTACACCATACAGACCTGAACATGACACCATACAGACCTGAACATGACACCGTACAGACCTGAACATGACACCATACAGACATGAACATGACACCGTACAGACCTGAACATGACACCGCACAGACCTGAACATGACACCATCTAGACCTGAACATGACACCATCTAGACCTGAACATGACACCATCTAGACATGAACATTACACCATACTGACCTGAACATGACACCGTACAGACCTGAACATGACACCGTACAGACCTGAACATGACACCGTACAGACCTGAACATGACACCATCTAGACATGAACATTACACCATACAGACCTGAACATGACACCATCTAGACATGAACATTACACCGTACACACCTGAACATGACACCGTACAGACCTGAACATGACACCGTACAGACCTGAACATGACACCGTACAGACCTGAACATGACACCGTACAGACCTGAACATCACACCATCTAGACATGAACATGACACCATAGAGACCTGAACATGACACCATCTAGACATGAACATGACACCATAGAGACCTGAACATGACACCATAGAGACCTGAACATGACACCATCTAGACATGAACATTACACCATACAGACCTGAACATGACACCGTACAGACCTGAACATGACACCATCTAGACATGAACATGACACCATAGAGACCTGAACATGACACCATCTAGACATGAACATGACACCATAGAGACCTGAACATGACACCATAGAGACCTGAACATGACACCATCTAGACATGAACATTACACCATACAGACCTGAACATGACACCGTACAGACCTGAACATGACACCATCTAGACATGAACATGACACCATCTAGACATGAACATGACACCATCTAGACATGAACATTACACCGTACAGACCTGAACATGACACCATCTAGACATGAACATGACACCATGCAGACCTGAACATGACACTGTATAGACCTGAACATTACACTGCACAGACCTGAACATGACATCGTATAAACATGAACATTCTATGTATACACACGAACACTGTAAGTATCTTCTGTTCTCATTCCACATCTCAGACAATTACAGGCGTATCCCCAGCAGTAACATACCACCACTTGTGTACTCCTGAACATTCCACATCTCAGACAATTACAGGCGTATCCCCAGTAGTAACATACCACATATCAGACAATTACAGGCGTATCCCCAGTAGTAACATACCACATATCAGACAATTACAGGCGTATCCCCAGTAGTAACACACCACTACTTGTGTACTCCTGAACATTCCACATCTCAGACAATTACAGGCGTATCCCCAGTAGTAACATACCACATATCAGACAATTACAGGCGTATCCCCAGTAGTAACACACCACTACTTGTGTACTCCTGAACATTCCACATCTCAGACAATTACAGGCGTATCCCTAGTAGTAACATACCACATATCAGACAATTACAGGCGTATCCCCAGTAGTAACATACCACATATCAGACAATTACAGGCGTATCCCCAGTAGTAACACACCACTACTTGTGTACTCCTGAACATTCCACATCTCAGACAATTACAGGCGTATCCCTAGTAGTAACATACCACATATCAGACAATTACAGGCGTATCCCCAGTAGTAACACACCACTACTTGTGTACTCCTGAACATTCCACATCTCAGACAATTACAGGCGTATCCCCAGTAGTAACACACCACTACTTGTGTACTCCTGAACATTCCACATCTCAGACAATTACAGGCGTATCCCCAGTAGTAACATACCACATATCAGACAATTACAGGCGTATCCCCAGTAGTAACATACCACCACTTGTGTACTCCTGAACATTCCACATCTCAGACAATTACAGGCGTATCCCCAGTAGTAACATACCACATATCAGACAATTACAGGCGTATCCCCAGTAGTAACATACCACATATCAGACAATTACAGGCGTATCCCTAGTAGTAACACACTACTTGTGTACTCCTGAACATTCCACATCTCAGACAATTACAGGCGTATCCCTAGTAGTAACACACTACTTGTGTACTCCTGAACATTCCACATCTCAGACAATTACAGGCGTATCCCTAGTAGTAACATACCACATATCAGACAATTACAGGCGTATCCCTAGTAGTAACACACTACTTGTGTACTCCTGAACATTCCACATCTCAGACAATTACAGGCGTATCCCCAGTAGTAACATACCACTACTTGTGTACTCCTGAACATTCCACATCTCAGACAATTACAGGCGTATCCCCAGTAGTAACACACTACTTGTGTACTCCTGAACATTCCACATATCAGACAATTACAGGCGTATCCCCAGTAGTAACACACCACTACTTGTGTACTCCTGAACATTCCACATCTCAGACAATTACAGGCGTATCCCCAGTAGTAACATACCACTACTTGTGTACTCCTGAACATTCCACATCTCAGACAATTACAGGCGTATCCCTAGTAGTAACACACTACTTGTGTACTCCTGAACATTCCACATCTCAGACAATTACAGGCGTATCCCTAGTAGTAACATACCACATATCAGACAATTACAGGCGTATCCCTAGTAGTAACACACTACTTGTGTACTCCTGAACATTCCACATCTCAGACAATTACAGGCGTATCCCCAGTAGTAACATACCACTACTTGTGTACTCCTGAACATTCCACATCTCAGACAATTACAGGCGTATCCCCAGTAGTAACATACCACATATCAGACAATTACAGGCGTATCCCCAGTAGTAACACACCACTACTTGTGTACTCCTGAACATTCCACATCTCAGACAATTACAGGTGTATCCCCAGTAGTAACATACCACATATCAGACAATTACAGGCGTATCCCCAGTAGTAACATACCACATATCAGACAATTACAGGCGTATCCCCAGTAGTAACACACCACTACTTGTGTACTCCTGAACATTCCACATCTCAGACAATTACAGGCGTATCCCTAGTAGTAACATACCACATATCAGACAATTACAGGCGTATCCCCAGTAGTAACATACCACATATCAGACAATTACAGGCGTATCCCCAGTAGTAACATACCACATATCAGACAATTACAGGCGTATCCCCAGTAGTAACATACCACATATCAGACAATTACAGGCGTATCCCCAGTAGTAACACACCACTACTTGTGTACTCCTGAACATTCCACATCTCAGACAATTACAGGCGTATCCCTAGTAGTAACATACCACATATCAGACAATTACAGGCGTATCCCCAGTAGTAACATACCACATATCAGACAATTACAGGCGTATCCCCAGTAGTAACATACCACCACTTGTGTACTCCTGAACATTCCACATCTCAGACAATTACAGGCGTATCCCTAGTAGTAACATACCACATATCAGACAATTACAGGCGTATCCCCAGTAGTAACATACCACATATCAGACAATTACAGGCGTATCCCCAGTAGTAACATACCACATATCAGACAATTACAGGCGTATCCCCAGTAGTAACATACCACATATCAGACAATTACAGGCGTATCCCCAGTAGTAACACACCACTACTTGTGTACTCCTGAACATTCCACATCTCAGACAATTACAGGCGTATCCCCAGTAGTAACATACCACATATCAGACAATTACAGGCGTATCCCCAGTAGTAACATACCACCACTTGTGTACTCCTGAACATTCCACATCTCAGACAATTACAGGCGTATCCCCAGTAGTAACATACCACATATCAGACAATTACAGGCGTATCCCCAGTAGTAACACACCACTACTTGTGTACTCCTGAACATTCCACATCTCAGACAATTACAGGCGTATCCCTAGTAGTAACATACCACATATCAGACAATTACAGGCGTATCCCCAGTAGTAACACACCACTACTTGTGTACTCCTGAACATTCCACATCTCAGACAATTACAGGCGTATCCCCAGTAGTAACATACCACATATCAGACAATTACAGGCGTATCCCCAGTAGTAACATACCACCACTTGTGTACTCCTGAACATTCCACATCTCAGACAATTACAGGCGTATCCCCAGTAGTAACATACCACATATCAGACAATTACAGGCGTATCCCCAGTAGTAACACACCACTACTTGTGTACTCCTGAACATTCCACATCTCAGACAATTACAGGCGTATCCCTAGTAGTAACACACCACTACTTGTGTACTCCTGAACATTCCACATCTCAGACAATTACAGGCGTATCCCCAGTAGTAACATACCACATATCAGACAATTACAGGCGTATCCCCAGTAGTAACATACCACTACTGCTGCCTCCAGATCTGAAAACTCCAATGAGTCCCTACACATTTAACCGAAAACTCTTTCAATACTTAATCCATATCGACTATATGCCACCATAATTCATTTACTGGTATAATTGTTCATTATAATTGTTTAACTATAATTGTTCACTATATATGTGTGTGCGTGTGTGTGTGTGTGTGTGTGTGTGTGAGAGAGAGAGAGAGAGAGAGAGAGAGAGAGAGAGAGAGAGAGAGAGAGAGAGAGAGAGAGAGAGAGAGAAAGTGGGTGTCAGAGAGAGGGAGAGAGTGAATGTGTGTGTGCGCACATGCATGCGTGTGGAGAGAGAGTGAGAAATGGTGGGGGAATGTGTCAGTGCATGCATTCGTACGTGTATGTGTGAGAGTGAGTGAGGGAGTGTGTGCGTGCGTTCATGCGTACGTGTATGTGTGAGAGAGTGTGATTGAGAGAGAGTGTGTGTGTGTGAAGGATTGTGTGTGAGAGAGTGAGACAGTGGGAGAGTTCTTCTTCTTCTTTTCGTTCATCCGGAGTGTTTTTTCAGATGTCATTGCGGTGTGTCTGTTATGCGCCCTTAGGCCGAAACCCGTAGGCCAACACATCAACTTTAGCGTGCTTTTTTGACCAGGTAGCATTCCTGGGAGACTCTCACTTTTGTGGTGCCATCTACATCACAGCTGGCCAAGGTTGAACGGTCGAAGACAACGGTCATCCCTCAAAGGAAGGCAGGGACAGTCCATAGCATTTTCCGCCATCCAAGGTTGCTTCCATAGTTGCAGGGCCGACACATAACGCCCTGGATCTGGGCTCACCGAGGGAAATCGTCACGTCCTGCTCATGGCTGCTTTAAATCCTCACTTCAATATATTGGTCATTTCGTTTTCCCCGGGCCATTCCCGCACAAACCAGACATGTTCGCAGACGGCATCCACTCAGCGAGTTTTCGGACATGTGCTTGTCGTTGCGCCCATCAGAGCTGTTCCAGGCACGACAGACATTCGGAAACTACCTAGTCAGAGCTGTTCCGAACAAGAGCGGCATTCGGAAACTAGGTAGTCAGAGCTGTTCCTAGCACGAGAGACATTCGGGCGAGACATTTCACTCGGACGTAATTGCGTAGTGTCAATTTTTAGTTTGCCACCCGTAGGCCGACACTTCCGACTTCTGGCGGGCATTTTTTAGTGAGGTTAGCCTTCCTCTGGTTTCGAGACACGTTAGACTGTTGTAATGTCACCCACATCTCAGCTGGTCAAGATAGAACGATCAACGATATCGCGGACGGCCCTCAAGGGAAGGCAGGGGCAGACCATGGGCATCATCTCACTATCCGAGGAGGCTTCCATAATTGCAGAGCCGGCACATATTGCTCTGAGACTGGGCTCACCCAAGGAGTTTCCACGTCCTGCTCATGGCTGCTTTTGTTCCTCACTTCCATGTGTTGAGCATCCCGCTTGCCACTGATCGCTCAAGCACACACCAGGAGCGGTCAGATTGCGGGCGACATCCACTCGGTAAGCTTTTGCTTGTGACTTCAACCCACGCAATAGGTACGCTCGCCGTGCGTTCCATTTTGCGTTGAGACGTTCTTCCACTTATATCTACACTCTCTATGAGTTAGATACAGAGTTTCCGTAACCATGCCCTTCGACTGGGGCACTTTTCTTTCTTTTTTGTACTCGCTCACGAGGTAGGCTACATGTGCTGCCGGCTCAGCACCTTACCTTCGTGCAGCAGTGAACGGGAAACGGTCTGGCCCTCTCATCCGGGAATCCCTCATATCCCCCAGCTGAGAGCCTTCGAACATGTATCAGACCTGAGCATGTAGCTTGCTCAGTATCACGTTTCTATTTTCCGGTAGACGGGTATCGGCCTGGCTCTCAGAACCGAGGGTTTGTGGCTTAGAGGCGTTCAGCCACAGCCCTCGACAGGGAGCCTTAAGAGTTTTGTCCGAACCAAGAAATTCTGCCTTCGTGCACCTGATTTAAATTTTGACTGCTATCCTCAGTCTATACCTGCAGAGCAGCAGGTTGTGTCTCTCTTAGTCTGGTCCCTATCCCATAAACTGTCCGATATGTAATTTTTCACCCATCGGCAAGCAAATGGGGTCGATGGGACACGCAAGCTCCCCCACCACGTCAAGGTGGAGACACATCGGGGGAGAGTGGGAGAGTTGATGTGTTAGTGTGTGTGTGTGAGCGCGCGCATGCGTGTGGGTGTGTGTATATGAAAGAATAAAGAGAGAGAGAGAGAGAGAGAGAGAGAGAGAGAGAGAGAGAGAGAGAGAGAGAGAGAGAGAGAGAGAGCTGAGCAGATGCATGGTCATGTAACACGAATGTTATGTAACATGTGAATCCATATGTTTGTGTATTCCCATCTGTCATATTATCAGTTAAATACCACTTGATTTTATCATGCATAATATAAACTCATGTTCATTACTGTAGTTTGAGAGAGTCAGTGAGTGTGAATGAGAGACAGAATGAGTGAGCGGGAGAGTGAATGAGCGGGAGAGTGAATGAGCGGGAGAGTGAATGAGTGAGCATGAGAGTGAATGAGTGAGCACGAGAGTGAATGAGTGAGAGTGAATGAGTGAGCGCGAGAGTGAATGAGTGAGCGCGAGAGTGAATGAGTGAGCGTGAGAGTGAATGAGTGAGCGTGAGAGTGAATGAGTGAGCATGAGAGTGAATGAGTGAGCTCGAGAGTGAATGAGTGAGCGTGAGAGTGAATGAGTGAGCGCGAGAGTGAATGAGTGAGCGTTGAGAGAGAGAGAGAGAGAGAGAGAGAGAGAGAGAGAGAGAGAGAGAGAGAGAGAGAGTGGTGTGTGTGTGTGTGTGTGTGTGTGTGTGGGAGCATCACTATTTTTACATCACATACTTTTTATGTACACATTTTTCTCCATGTTTAACATTTTTATGAGACTGCTCATGACAATTGTCAGTGTATGTGTGTGAGTAAAGTGTGGGAGGTTGTTCATACTAGATTCACTGCTAACTTGAGACATTTTGTATGTGCCTAGATGTGAGGAGGTGTGAGTGTATGTGGAGGATGTGTGTGAGTGTGGGGATATGTGTGGGTGGGGGATGTGTGGGTGGGGATATGCGTTTGGATGGGTTGGGGTGTGTGGTTTTGGTGGGTAGTGATATTTCTGGGTGTTGGTGGGATGTGTGGATGGATGTGTGGGGGTGAAAGTAGGGGTGTGGGAATGGGTGTGGGGGATGTGTATATGGGTGGAGGATATGTGTATGGGATGGATGCGGGGGATGTGTGTTTATGTGGGTGGAGATGTATGGATGGTTTGAGGAAGTATGTGTGGGTGGCGGGGTTGTGTGTGTAGGGGATTGTGTTGGGTGGATGGGGAGAAGTGTATGGTGTGTGGGTGTGAGATATGTGTGCGGTGTGTTGGTGCGGGATGTGTGCATGATGTGTGGGTGGAAGGTATGTTTGTGGTGGTATGGGTGAGGATATGTGTGGGGGATGTGTGTGATGGGTGTGGGGAATGTGTGTATGGGTGGGGTATATGTGGGGGTGAGTAGGGGATGTGTGGTGGTTGGGGGAAGTATGTGGGGGTGTGTGGGTGGGAAATGTGTGCGTGGATGGGGAATGAGTGGGTGAGGGTGTGTGAGTGGCTTAGGGTTGTGTAGGTCGGAGAGGGAGTTGTATGTGTCGGGATGGGATGTGTGAGTGGGTAGGGGTGTGGGTGCGTAGTGGAGGATGTGTGCGTGAGTAAGTGTGTGTTGGTGGACGGGTAGGGAATGCGTGTGTGGGTGGGGAGGTGTGTGTGGTGTGTTGGTTGGGGATATTGTGTGGGTGAGGTATGTGTGTGTTTTGTGGTGTGTGAGTGGGGGTATGTGGGATGGATGGGTAAGGGTATCTGTGTGGGTGTGAATATTGTGTGGTATCTGGGTGGGGGATATGTGTGTGGTGTGTAAGTGGAGATGTGTTGGTGAGGGATATGTGTGTGTATGTGTGGTGCGTGGGTTGGGAATATTGCGTGGTAGGGGGTGTATGTGATGTGCGGGTGGGGGATTGGGTTAAGGCATGTGTGGGTGGGTGGAAGTTGTATGTGTGGGTGGCGGGGTGTGTGTGAGTGGTTTGGGGATGTATGGGTGGTTAGGGAGATGTGTGTGTGTGGGGGGGGGGCGGGGTAGGGACATGTCAGTTGGTGGGGATGTGTGTGTATGGTTTGGGGATGTGTGTGTATGGTTTGGGGATGTGTGAGTGGATGTGCGATGTGTGGGTTGGTGGGGGATTGGGTGCGTGGGGAGGGGAATATGTGGTCGATGGAGATGTGGCTGGGGGATGGGTGGTTTGAGGTGTGGGTGGGGAGAGGATGTGGGGGTTAGGATGTGGATGGGCGTGGGATGTGTGGGTTAGTGGGGGAATGTTTGTGGGTGGCGAGTGTGTTTTAGTTGGGGAATCAGATGAGGGTAGTGTGTGTGGGTGGGGGATGTGCGCGAGGGGGATGGGTCGGTTGGTGGGGTATGTATGTGTCCCTGGTATGCGTGTGTGTGGGTAGGTGGGGGTGTGTGTGTGGGTGGGGTGATGTATGGATAAGTGGGAGATGGGCCTCATAACATGGTATTAAGCCTTGTTTATGTTTACAACATTCATTTCACAAATAGATATTTTTCTTTGTAAATGTATAATGCTCTTGATGAATGAAAGACGAGTGATTGGAAGGGCCGAATGTAAGACGGGCCTGCGCGCCCAATTTGTGACCCTAATAAAGTTGATTTGATTTGATTTACTCCTGAACATGACAGGTCTGCCAGCTAGTGGCATGCCTGGTACAGGATGTGGCAATCAGCCCCAGCAAGGTGTGGCTGTGTGTGATGGCCAGGCACTGTTACATTCACTAGTCTGTCACTGCTGTCTGAAAACTGGATGCCCACACTATTGTGAACCTCAATGCCAGACAGCCTGCTCCCACACACTGGATACCCACACCTTTGTGAACCTCAATGACTACCACTGTGTTGTTGACTACCTCTGTGTTGTTGTCTGTTGTTGTGTGTAGTTGTGAGAAGATGTGTGTGAGCGGCGGATGTGTGTGGGTGGGGTATATGTGGGTGGGTAGGAGGTGTGTGTTTTTGGGTGTTTATGGGTGAGGGATATGTGTGGGCAGGTGCGGAGATGTGTTTATGGGTTGGGATGTGTGTATAGGTGGGGAAGTGTAATTGAGAGGTTCGCGAATATTGGGTGGGTGAGTGGGTGTAGGTTGGCTGATGTGTGTATGGGTTGGTGGGGAAAATTTGTGAGAGTGCGGGATATGTGTGTGGATAGGTGCGGGATGTGTGGGTTGGCGGGGGTATGTGTGTGTGGTTTCTTCTTCTTCTTCTTGGTGTGTGAGGATGTGTGTGTGGGTGGGGAAATGTGTGTGGGTGGGTGGCGGCATGTATGTTTGCCTGGTTCTGTGTGAGTGCGTGGAGGTATGTGTGGGTGGGTGGGGGATGTGTTGGTGGGTGATGTGTTGGTGGCTGCGGGATATGAGGGTGGATGGGGGATATGAGGGTGGATGGGAGATGTGTCTCGCAACATTGCAATATACACTGTTTATGTTTAACTTTCATTTGACAATGTTTTTTTGTTTTCTCATGTGAATGTATCATGCGTAATATGCATTGTTTATGCTTACAAAATCCATTTGACAATGTTTTTTTCCCTATGTTAATGTAATATGCACATTTGATGAATGAAAGATGAGTGGTTGAAAGGGCCGAATGTAAGACGGGCCTGCGTGCCCAATTTGTTACCCTTTTAAAATAAAGTTTGTTTGTTCATTCATTGTCTACCACTGTGTTGTGTACTTGTGCTATAAGCAGCAAATTGTCATAGAATTTCTTGTTCAGAGAAGGAAACCGTTGTGAACATTGCCAAGAGGAGAGACAATCAATTCGCAAGCTCACATTAAGATATTGAAAAACTCAGTGTTTCCGCAGAATTCGGCCGCACAAGAATCCAGCAGACCTGTTTCTTCTTCACGACAATGCGCGCCTTAACACAAGTCTGGCAACACGGGAAGCAATTAACAAATTGGGTTGGACTGTAGTTGCCACAAAGCAGGTATATATGTACACGCTAGACAGAGAATTCCCGACTATGCACTAAATCCAAGGGATGCGGGAATACGTCACGGGAATGACAACCTGACGACGAAACGTAAGGATTGGATATGCTGTGATTTCATCAAGCAGAACGGGTGTGTTCCTAAATTCGGGGAGGACTAAGGCGACTTCTGAAGAGATAGAAGGGGACAGTAGACTCTTTGAAGAGACGGATAGACACTGGCATAACTGGAGAACGATATTCATGGAAGGATAGTGGATAAACGCCATTGGCAGAGCAAACAATGAATTAACGTCAACTGACACCACTTTGAACAGAGGTCACCTAGACACACTGATTCTTACGACATCATGACTGATGGGTAGACGAGAAGGAGGGAATGCCGGTGACAAAACCCAGAGAAAGAAACAACGGGTGGTGTACACGCACGGATAGTTAAATGTTATATTTATTCTGCCGCCGGCCTGGTGTCACAGGCCAGGTAGAGGACTATTTACTAATTCTGTGAGTACAATTTATCTTGTTAATAGCTGAGTAATAAACATCTGTAAACGTTTCAGTTGAAGGTCAAACTTGAGAACTTTACGACAGACAAGACATGACGACAAATATTAATTAATTAATTTAAAGTTAATATACCTCATTCCAGTTTCTACAGGAAACAAGTATAGAAAACTTGGAGTGCATTTTGTTAACTTCTGTAATAATCATTCATGTAAAAAAAATGCTAATTGTTTGCGCTCTACACGTCAGGATGCACACAAAATTTTTGACAACATCTAGCTGAAAGTAGCATTCTCTCCCAACTGAAAGAAAGATCCTGATCATTTTCCACTGATCAGATAAGTACATATAATTGTGACGTGCATAAAGTAAAACAGCATCTGCATTTTTGTTTGTTTCATTTTCACTATAAATCAAGCATTTTACAAGTCATCAGTATTGTATGTAAGAGTGTGTGAAATATAAACATTAACCATGTCTACACTTAAGGAGTGTATAGATGCGGGGGTAGCACTAGGTTACAGTGGAGATAAACTAGAGAAATGGGCAAAAGCTGAATTTAGAGAACACACTGATAGACAAGCTGCAGCAGACAGAGATGAAAGGGCAAAAGAACGGTTACACCAGAAGGAACTCGCGGAGATAGCTGAAGGTACTAAGTTAAAACAACAAGAGGTAGCTGAGACAAATAGATTAAAACAAGTGGAAATTGAAAGTCAAACACAGATTAAAATGAAGGAGCTCGAAATCGAGTCTCATGTCCATATAGCTACTACTAAAATTAAAAGTAAGGAAGAAGAGAATAAGTTTGCTAAGTACAAAGGGGTCGTAAAGCCATTCTGCCAAGGTGATTCTCAGCATGGTCAGAAAACGTAGAATACCAGCTGAAGGCCCAGGAAATACCAAAAGAACACTGGGCATTAATCTACATGAAGAATTTGTCAGGGGAGCCCTTAACCCCTTTACCGTGTGTCACGAGTTAACTCGTCATAAAAATTGTTGGCTTTAACCGTGCATCACGAGTTAACTCGTCATCAGATGTAAAAGTCTTCTGTGTGCCGTGCGTCCCGAGTAAACTCGTGTTAATACAAAAATAGCATAGGAAATGCATAGGGCGGCTAATCCAACAGGCAGTTCAACATCGGAAGATAAAAGTAGGTCATCACGTGATGCCAAAAGTGAAAGTGGACAGTAAACAAGAAAAAAAAGGTACGAAAGAACAAAAAACTTTTTATTGTGATTTTATTATGATTATAATTTATAACTTTGTAGTATGATTATAATTTATGCATAGTATAGCTTGTGTAGATGTATGCGTACATACATGTATCCTATGGGCATGTATTTGCATAGTTTTTATTAGCAAGCTTGGAATCTACAGAGTACGGGCTTGAACAACTTGGCTGGGTTTTCATATTTTTTTTTTTTTTCATATTTTTTTTTCCGGATTTTTTCAAATTTCGTAAAGAGACACGATACTACTGTCCGGAGTGTGACACAGCACTATGTGCAGCTCCATGTTTTGGTGTTTACCACACCAAGTATAATTACTAAAAACAATTGACATCTAATATACGTATCAGTTTAGTTCGTTATTGAACAGTACCATTTAGTATAGAACATTTCTTATTTTCCTCACAATTTCTAAAAGACAACTCATTTTCACTTAAAAAAACATTTTATTTTGCCAGGACAACATAACATATCAAATTATGAAAGAAAAAAAATACACAGTTTGCATAACAAAAAAAAAAATTTTTTTCCACGGTAAAGGGGTTAAAGGTAATAGAGTCCATTCCCCAAGACCTTAGAAACAACTACGAATACATCCATCAAAGGGTAATGCAGCATTTCCTTTTAGACACCACAGGGTACCAAATTCAATTTTCCAAGCTAAAGCCTAAGAGCAATCAAACCTTCATTGACTACGTCTCAACAGTGCAAGATGTATGTAATAAATGGCTTAAAGCTTCTAAAATTAACAACAGTTATGACAAACTTAGAGATCTCATAATTATGGACAAAATTATTTCCACTATTCCTAGTCCTTTTACCAAATTTTTGCAACAATCAGATGTAGATTCCATTGAAGAGCTTGAGAAACGGGGGTCCGCCTATTTTTCTTCAAACAGGGATGTGTTTAAGTCTATTACTGAAGAAAGTGAGATTGTAGCTGCTGCTATGGGAAGATCACAAAAACCATACAAATTTAGGGAAAAGCAAAGAGGCAATTTACAACAGTGTCCTTATTGTAGATTTCAACATCCAGAATACTCGATGTGTGACAAGAACCCGAAATATCCAGAACACTTAGAGATGGTCATAAAGAAACGGCAGACTAAGAGAGAAACCTTTAGACGTGCTGTTAAATGCTTCTTTTGCCATTGTTTTGGCCACTATTCCTCTGCGTGTATGGGAAGAAAGAAGTTGAAAGCAGTGAATGCAGCATTAGTTGAGTCATCGTCAGAGAGTGGAAGTGATCTGGAAGAAATGTGTGAGAATGAAGACAATGTAGCATCAGCAGCTGATGTACTAGATTACAGTAGTTGTACAACATGCCACCAGTTTCATGATAATGGGAAACTGAAATGTGGGCACACAGTCCCGTGTTCATTAGAGAATGCAAACGCGGCAGTAGCCTCCAGAGGCAGTTTGAAATTCTACCACGGAATAGTCAATAACATTCCATGTAAACTCCTGCTTGATAGTGGCAGCACATTAATCGGTTTAAAAAAGGAACTGGCAAAGCCAGAAGATTACACGGGTGAAACAGTGAATTACCGCACTTTTTCGGGCACAATAGAGACATACCCGTTAGCCAGAGCTAATATAAACACACCTTTTTTGACTGGCACCTTTACGTGCGCGGTCTTAGAAAAACCATGTGCAGATCTGATAATTGGCCATTTGCCACAGCTGCAGAAGCGTACCACTGACGAGATAACAGCCTGGATAGAAACCTTTTTACAACAGGCTAATGCAATTACTAGGTCGAAAACTAGTAAACAAAAGAATGACCTACAAAACAAAACAGTACACCTGAGTGCATCCAGTGCTACGGTGAACAACACCACCACGCGAAAGGTCATACAGGCGCAGCGCGCCAAACCACACATACCACCGAATTTCTAACAGTCTAATACAAGTGTAAATAGTGTACTCTTTAAGCCCAATCAGGATGTTTTGTTACTATTGCCGGATAAGAGTGATTTGTTATTGACTTCATGGCAAGGGCCATTTAAAGTGGTGAGAAAGATTTCAGAAGTTGACTATGAGATATCCTTGAACAACAAACTCAAGATATTTCATATCAATATGTTAAAACCGTTCTATCAATATGTTAAAACCGTTTTACATGAGACAACAACAGGAGACTGAAGACCAACAGGACGCAACCATACCAATCAACCAGACGTCAGACGAACAAATGACAAACACATTAGTGGACGATATAGAAGACGAACACATTTCAGCCACAGTCATTAACCAAACAGAAGAAGATGACTTTGAATTACCAGTACCGACGGTAGAAAGCAACACAACATGCAGCAACATACATTTAGGGCCTACGATGACAGACGAACAGAAACAGCAATACTAACAGAATACAAGGAAATTTTCTCAGACACACCAGGTAGGACAGATAGGATACAACACCCCATTGTTCTCCTAGATGATACTCCAATCAAATGTCGACCTTATTCTATCCCTTTGAACTATAGGGAAAATTTAGACAAAGAAATTCTTAGCTTAGAAGCCTGTGGGATAATCCAGAAATCCCAGTCTGAGTATTCATTTCCAATAGTTCTGATAAAAAAGAAGGATTACACCTTGAGACTCTGCATAGATTACAGGAAATTAAATTCTATCACGAAAGTTGACGCAGAGCCTATCCCATCATGTGACGATCTGATCCTAAATATGTCAGCATCTATAATCTTTTCTAAACTCGACCTGACGAAAGGATACTGGCAGATCCCGATGGAGAAACATTCTGTTCATCTTACTGCATTTGCTACACCTTTAGGGCTTTATAAGTGGCTTTTTCTTCCTTTTGGACTTCGAAACGCACCTGCCACTTTTGTCCCCCTCACTAGAGAACTTCTCCATGGAGTAATAAATGTGCAGACATACATTGATGACATATGCATCCATACGACAAACTGGACAACACATCTACAAACTTTAAGACTCGTTTTCGACAGAATAAAGTTTTTTGGACTGACAGTAAAACCAGAAAAGTCGAGTTGGCGTTGGAGGAGATAGATTTCCTTGGCCACACAATTTCCAATGGCCAGTTAAAGACCGACAACAAAATTATTACTAAAATTTTGAATCTTACTATTCCAACAACAAAAAAGCAAGTAAGAAGCTTGCTGGGGCTAGTAAATTATTACAGCAAATGTATCCCCAATTTGGCACAAATAACGTGTGTATTTTCGGACCTATTAAAATCTTCTGCAAAGATAAACGTTCAAGATGCTATTTTACAGAATGCTATGTCAGAATTAAAGTACATGTTCAGCAGAGTTTCCATCTTACGCTTGCCTAACCCTGAGTTACAATATATTCTTAGATGTGACGCCAGTGCAACAACGATCTCTGGTGTACTACTCCAAGAACACGAAAAGATCCTTCATCCTATTTTGTATTTGAGCCGTAAGCTTACCACAGCTGAATCACGGTATGATGTGTCTCAGGTGGAAGCTCTCGCTATTGTATATTGTATAACTAAGCTTCATACATACTTAGCTGGAACTCACTTCATTATAGAGACCGACAACTCTGCCCTTTTAATTATGGAGAAAGGTAAGCCGAAAAACAACAGAATCTACCGCTGGGCTTTGATTCTCCAGAATTACTCCTTCAGCATTAAACACATTAAAGGAAGTAATAATAACCTTGCAGACCTTTTGATGAGACCATCAGGTATTGAAGTGATGGAGAAGGCAGAGGTAGCACTGCCATAGGTATCTGCATTAAGCACTAAGTAGCTCACATATGTACTGTGCTAGTAGTGGTAAAAGATAAGACAATGTAAATATTAACACGTGAACTTACCACGAACTCTAGTAATGCCATATACCAAGTACATTACATTTATAGAGTCTACTAGGACAGATAAACTGTGATACTATAGTGAACATATTGTGATACGCTACAGAGTCACTTAGAGTGCAGTTAACATTGTATATAAACGATCGTAGGGAAGAACCCAGAGGAACGACACATCGTGATCACCATCGCCTGGACCTACAATTAGTTAGTTAGTTTAGTGATTGTATAACAGGTCTGTGCATATAACATGTATGTAATATTATTATTATATATTTTAACGAGGTTGCATTAAAGCTATTGAGTGGTTCATTTTAGTAGAACTAGTAGTAATAGAAGAACCACTAATACTCCAACTGTGAGCTGATTTAAAACAATGGCAGCTATATTATTATTTAATTAGATTAGACACCTTTACAGTAGTTTTATAGTTATAAATGTATATTTTATGTATATTTAGATAATTAGATTAGATTAAATAGTTCTCTATTAAGACTACTACCAATGAAGCCAATTAAAATGGCGAGGTAATATATTTAGATTGAGTTAGAAATAAAATAGATTAATTTAGAAATAGATTTAGAAATATTGATATTAATTTATTTAAGGGAACTAACACATTTTTCTTAAAGTGTTTAATTTAGTTAATTACCTTCCCTTAGAAACATCCATACATTGATAGTTTATTTAATTATATACTTAGATTTAACATCAGTCATTATTCATTTACTCAATTTAAATTATCTTGTTTATTACAATTATCATTTACTTAAATAGATTAGTTGCAGTATTTAATTTAATAACACCCTTTATTTATTTAATAACATCTTTTTTTTTTACTTTACATCATAAACCAACATTTAGTTAACTTACTTCCCTTAGTAGTCATTTTTTGTTACTTAGATTATATACCTTAGTTAGTTTCTTAAGCATCATTGTGTAGAATGATAGTAACGTTAGACACCGTCAATTTATTGACTGGTATAACCAAGTAGACATTAGATTAGTTAGAAACATTTACATTTAGTTAGCTTCACTGTATTGCCTTATCCAATACATTCAAAATTGTATAAAGTGATAGAGAAATCTACTTTATTTTCGGCTCCGTATTGTTTAAAACGAGCCCATTTTAATTTTTCATTACAAAAACATAAAAAAAAAAAAGAATTAAAAAAAATTGACAATGTGCGAAAAAGTGAAGATGAGATGAGTAAACGGACGAATGAGAGAAGTAAAATATTGGAATGAATAGTTGTGCATTTTTTCGCACACATGTGTTTTTATGACTCGTCCGCGTCCGCTATGTAAACCATGTGATGTGTGTAGTTTCATGTGTGTTACAGCCACTATTGCATTGAAGCAATAGTTGTTTTCTAGGATCCCAGATCGGCGAAATGCGTCATGAATTAAGCATACGCATTACTTTATGACGAACATTGGCCTATCCGTGATGCTCGAAAACCTTAATACATCAATTATAGGCATAGGGTTATGTTCCTAATTGCAACACATATAAATTAAAGATTTACATGCAGACAACCAGGAATACAAACAGATAAATTTACAAACAGCAGTTGATTTCAAAGGGATGGAACACTTGATCAAAGGGACACCACAGACTCGCAGTGAGTGGGAGGGCAAGGTGAATATTTAGCTACACGCGAAAGCAAGATAGGCTAACATCAGCATACACACAACTAACAAGAGAAGTGGAAGTACATTTCACGGGAGCCATGAATTATATTCATGTATTGCATCCTTAACAGGAGCAATTTGTTTTGGGATATTGGTCAATCAATATTTTGAGGGGCTGAGTTGTGTTAACACGCCCTGGTTCAACACAGCTCCCAAGAGAGTAATGTAGTGACTCTTGTTTAGAGTGGAGATGTGTGAAGCTGATCTATAACCAGTGGCTGGATACAACAACTTGTGACCAGACTTATTGAAAGACAGAAGTGGACCGTAGATTAGAACAGTGTACCCCTTGACTAAATTAGATCAGACTAATTTTATATGCTACAACGACATTGCGTCAAACTTACTACATTAATCTAGTGACGCAATACGACGGACGACGGGAGAATGTCAAGGTCCGACACTGTACTGAGACAGACTAGTGACAGTAGAGGGGTGAGGACTTATAGGACATAGAGACAGGACGTCTATAAAGGTATAGACTGAATAGAAACAGCACCCAAGCCAGGACGTAACTAGACTCGGGTGGGAACACTAACGTGTTATAGTTAGGACAATAGAGGGACAGACCCAGGGGTAGGGGGCGGGCAGACGTAGACGTGACAACGTGAAGTAGAATAGAACTATAGAAGGCAGAGACGATAGTGCTGCGTGCAAAGGGATTAGCACGCACCCCACGAGGGAGCTTGACCGCGTAGGCAAGCTGCGAGCTGAGTTAAGAGAGACGGGGGGACAGACGGCTTTCTGACTGGACGTGGTTCTAAGTTATTGTCTATGAACGCATGCAATGTTTAGCGAGAGTGTGTTGTGAATTCATACATTGTGTAATGTGATTAATAAGTATTCTCTATTTATGTACAGGCAAAGAACGCCTTAGAGAATTGTCAGGCTTGCCTGAATAAATATTGTAGAGAAAACATCTGTGCATATGATTATTATTTGTGAGGTACAGATGAGGTTTGCCTGAGTGCAGGACTGTGACACAGCAATGTGTTTCATTCTATTGGGAATTGTCGGCCACATCATTTATTCATCGTTTAAAATTCATTCAAGTTATGAGTTGTATTCAATTAAGCCCACATTGGCTTGGAGTTTGATCAAATAGACTCTAACAAAATAAGAGGATCAGCCCCATGGCAGTAGTACCCCATCCACCTTATAGTCCCGATTTGGCACTCTCTGATTGTCATCTATTTGGTCCACTTAAAGATGCACTCCGCAGGACAAGGTTTGAAGATGATGATAGAGTGATTCATGCAGCCAAGAAATGGCTATATGATCAAAACAAAATCTGGTATGCGCAAGGAATGCATGCATTTTATTACGTTGGCATAAAGCCGTACAAGTTGATAAGGATTATGTTGAATAATACCAACGTTTACATGACAGATGCATGCATATTCTGTATACATAATAATACCAACGTTTACATGACATGTCCATGTATCTTGAGTATACATTTCATGCTTTTTTAATAAACAGCTCCTGAGAAAAACAATGTGGTGTATTACTTTATGAACGCCCCTCGTACCTTAAATACAGGTGCAGGTGTTGAGAGAAATACACATACCTTAAATACAGGTGCAGGTGTTGAGAGAAATACACATACCTTAAATACAGGTGCAGGTGTTGAGAGAAATACACATACCTTAAATACAGGTGCAGGTGTTGAGAGAAATACACATACCTTAAATACAGGTGCAGGTGTTGAGAGAAATACACATACCTTAAATACAGGTGCAGGTGTTGAGAGAAATACACATACCTTAAATACAGGTGCAGGTGTTGAGAGAAATACACATACCTTAAATACAGGCCCAGGTGTTGAGAGAAATACACATACCTTAAATACAGGTGCAGGTGTTGAGAGAAATACACATACCTTAAATACAGGTGCAGGTGTTGAGAGAAATACACATACCTTAAATACAGGTGCAGGTGTTGAGAGAAATACACATACCTTAAATACAGGTGCAGGTGTTGAGAGAAATACACATACCTTAAATACAGGTGCAGGTGTTGAGAGAAATACACATACCTTAAATACAGGTGCAGGTGTTGAGAGAAATACACATACCTTAAATACAGGTGCAGGTGTTGAGAGAAATACACAGACCTTAAATACAGGTGCAGGTGTTGAGAGAAATACACATACCTTAAATACAGGTGCAGGTGTTGAGAGAAATACACATACCTTAAATACAGGTGCAGGTGTTGAGAGAAATACACATACCTTAAATACAGGTGCAGGTGTTGAGAGAAATACACATACCTTAAATACAGGTGCAGGTGTTGAGAGAAATACACATACCTTAAATACAGGTGCAGGTGTTGAGAGAAATACACATACCTTAAATACAGGTGCAGGTGTTGAGAGAAATACACATACCTTAAATACAGGTGCAGGTGTTGAGAGAAATACACATACCTTAAATACAGGTGCAGGTGTTGAGAGAAATACACATACCTTAAATACAGGCGCAGGTGTTGAGAGAAATACACATACCTTAAATACAGGCGCAGGTGTTGAGAGAAATACACATACCTTAAATACAGGTGCAGGTGTTGAGAGAAATACACATACCTTAAATACAGGTGCAGGTGTTGAGAGAAATACACATACCTTAAATACAGGTGCAGGTGTTGAGAGAAATACACATACCTTAAATACAGGTGCAGGTGTTGAGAGAAATACACATACCTTAAATACAGGTGCAGGTGTTGAGAGAAATACACATACCTTAAATACAGGTGCAGGTGTTGAGAGAAATACACATACCTTAAATACAGGTGCAGGTGTTGAGAGAAATACACATACCTTAAATACAGGTGCAGGTGTTGAGAGAAATACACATACCTTAAATACAGGTGCAGGTGTTGAGAGAAATACACATACCTTAAATACAGGTGCAGGTGTTGAGAGAAATACACATACCTTAAATACAGGTGCAGGTGTTGAGAGAAATACACATACCTTAAATACAGGTGCAGGTGTTGAGAGAAATACACATACCTTAAATACAGGTGCAGGTGTTGAGAGAAATACACATACCTTAAATACAGGTGCAGGTGTTGAGAGAAATACACATACCTTAAATACAGGTGCAGGTGTTGAGAGAAATACACATACCTTAAATACAGGTGCAGGTGTTGAGAGAAATACACATACCTTAAATACAGGCGCAGGTGTTGAGAGAAATACACATACCTTAAATACAGGTGCAGGTGTTGAGAGAAATACACATACCTTAAATACAGGTGCAGGTGTTGAGAGAAATACACATACCTTAAATACAGGTGCAGGTGTTGAGAGAAATACACATACCTTAAATACAGGTGCAGGTGTTGAGAGAAATACACATACCTTAAATACAGGTGCAGGTGTTGAGAGAAATACACATACCTTAAATACAGGTGCAGGTGTTGAGAGAAATACACATACCTTAAATACAGGTGCAGGTGTTGAGAGAAATACAAATACCTTAAATACAGGTGCAGGTGTTGAGAGAAATACACATACCTTAAATACAGGTGCAGGTGTTGAGAGAAATACACATACCTTAAATACAGGTGCAGGTGTTGAGAGAAATACACATACCTTAAATACAGGTGCAGGTGTTGAGAGAAATACACATACCTTAAATACAGGTGCAGGTGTTGAGAGAAATACACATACCTTAAATACAGGTGCAGGTGTTGAGAGAAATACACATACCTTAAATACAGGTGCAGGTGTTGAGAGAAATACACATACCTTAAATACAGGCGCAGGTGTTGAGAGAAATACACATACCTTAAATACAGGTGCAGGTGTTGAGAGAAATACACATACCTTAAATACAGGCGCAGGTGTTGAGAGAAATACACATACCTTAAATACAGGTGCAGGTGTTGAGAGAAATACACATACCTTAAATACAGGCGCAGGTGTTGAGAGAAATACACATACCTTAAATACAGGTGCAGGTGTTGAGAGAAATACACATACCTTAAATACAGGTGCAGGTGTTGAGAGAAATACACATACCTTAAATACAGGTGCAGGTGTTGAGAGAAATACACATACCTTAAATACAGGTGCAGGTGTTGAGAGAAATACACATACCTTAAATACAGGTGCAGGTGTTGAGAGAAATACACATACCTTAAATACAGGTGCAGGTGTTGAGAGAAATACACATACCTTAAATACAGGTGCAGGTGTTGAGAGAAATACACATACCTTAAATACAGGTGCAGGTGTTGAGAGAAATACACATACCTTAAATACAGGTGCAGGTGTTGAGAGAAATACACATACCTTAAATACAGGTGCAGGTGTTGAGAGAAATACACATACCTTAAATACAGGTGCAGGTGTTGAGAGAAATACACATACCTTAAATACAGGTGCAGGTGTTGAGAGAAATACACATACCTTAAATACAGGTGCAGGTGTTGAGAGAAATACACATACCTTAAATACAGGCCCAGGTGTTGAGAGAAATACACATACCTTAAATACAGGCCCAGGTGTTGAGAGAAATACACATACCTTAAATACAGGTGCAGGTGTTGAGAGAAATACACATACCTTAAATACAGGTGCAGGTGTTGAGAGAAATACACATACCTTAAATACAGGTGCAGGTGTTGAGAGAAATACACATACCTTAAATACAGGTGCAGGTGTTGAGAGAAATACACATACCTTAAATACAGGTGCATGTGTTGAGAGAAATACACATACCTTAAATACAGGTGCAGGTGTTGAGAGAAATACACATACCTTAAATACAGGTGCAGGTGTTGAGAGAAATACACATACCTTAAATACAGGTGCAGGTGTTGAGAGAAATACACATACCTTAAATACAGGTGCAGGTGTTGAGAGAAATACACATACCTTAAATACAGGTGCAGGTGTTGAGAGAAATACACATACCTTAAATACAGGCGCAGGTGTTGAGAGAAATACACGTACCTTAAATACAGGCGCAGGTGTTGAGAGAAATACACGTACCTTAAATACAGGCGCAGGTGTTGAGAGAAATACACATACCTTAAATACAGGTGCAGGTGTTGAGAGAAATACACATACCTTAAATACAGGTGCAGGTGTTGAGAGAAATACACATACCTTAAATACAGGTGCAGGTGTTGAGAGAAATACACATACCTTAAATACAGGTGCAGGTGTTGAGAGAAATACACATACCTTAAATACAGGCCCAGGTGTTGAGAGAAATACACATACCTTAAACACAGGCCCAGGTGTTGAGAGAAATACACATACCTTAAACACAGGCCCAGGTGTTGAGAGAAATACACATACCTTAAATACAGGCCCAGGTGTTGAGAGAAATACACATACCTTAAATACAGGCCCAGGTGTTGAGAGAAATACACATACCTTAAATACAGGTGCAGGTGTTGAGAGAAATACACATACCTTAAATACAGGTGCAGGTGTTGAGAGAAATACACATACCTTAAATACAGATCCAGGTGTTGAGAGAAATACACATACCTTAAATACAGGCCCAGGTGTTGAGAGAAATACACATACCTTAAATACAGGCCCAGGTGTTGAGAGAAATACACATACCTTAAATACAGGTGCAGGTGTTGAGAGAAATACACATACCTTAAACACAGGTGCAGGTGTTGAGAGAAATACACATACCTTAAATACAGGTGCAGGTGTTGAGAGAAATACACATACCTTAAATACAGATCCAGGTGTTGAGAGAAATACACATACCTTAAATACAGGTGCAGGTGTTGAGAGAAATACACATACCTTAAATACAGGTGCAGGTGTTGAGAGAAATACACATACCTTAAATACAGGTGCAGGTGTTGAGAGAAATACACATACCTTAAACACAGATCCAGGTGTTGAGAGAAATACACATACCTTAAATACAGGTGCAGGTGTTGAGAGAAATACACATACCTTAAATACAGGCCCAGGTGTTGAGAGAAATACACATACCTTAAATACAGGTGCAGGTGTTGAGAGAAATACACATACCTTAAACACAGGTGCAGGTGTTGAGAGAAATACACATACCTTAAACACAGATCCAGGTGTTGAGAGAAATACACATACCTTAAATACAGGTGCAGGTGTTGAGAGAAATACACATACCTTAAATACAGATCCAGGTGTTGAGAGAAATACACATACCTTAAACACAGATCCAGGTGTTGAGAGAAATACACATACCTTAAATACAGGTGCAGGTGTTGAGAGAAATACACATACCTTAAATACAGGTGCAGGTGTTGAGAGAAATACACATACCTTAAATACAGGTGCAGGTGTTGAGAGAAATACACATACCTTAAACACAGATCCAGGTGTTGAGAGAAATACACATACCTTAAATACAGGTGCAGGTGTTGAGAGAAATACACATACCTTAAATACAGGTGCAGGTGTTGAGAGAAATACACATACCTTAAATACAGGTGCAGGTGTTGAGAGAAATACACATACCTTAAATACAGGTGCAGGTGTTGAGAGAAATACACATACCTTAAATACAGGCCCAGGTGTTGAGAGAAATACACATACCTTAAATACAGGTGCAGGTGTTGAGAGAAATACACATACCTTAAATACAGGTGCAGGTGTTGAGAGAAATACACATACCTTAAATACAGGTGCAGGTGTTGAGAGAAATACACATACCTTAAATACAGGTGCAGGTGTTGAGAGAAATACACATACCTTAAATACAGGTGCAGGTGTTGAGAGAAATACACATACCTTAAATACAGGTGCAGGTGTTGAGAGAAATACACATACCTTAAATACAGGTGCAGGTGTTGAGAGAAATACACATACCTTAAATACAGGTGCAGGTGTTGAGAGAAATACACATACCTTAAATACAGGTGCAGGTGTTGAGAGAAATACAAATACCTTAAATACAGGTGCAGGTGTTGAGAGAAATACACATACCTTAAATACAGGTGCAGGTGTTGAGAGAAATACACATACCTTAAATACAGGTGCAGGTGTTGAGAGAAATACACATACCTTAAATACAGGTGCAGGTGTTGAGAGAAATACACATACCTTAAATACAGGTGCAGGTGTTGAGAGAAATACACATACCTTAAATACAGGTGCAGGTGTTGAGAGAAATACACATACCTTAAATACAGGTGCAGGTGTTGAGAGAAATACACATACCTTAAATACAGGCGCAGGTGTTGAGAGAAATACACATACCTTAAATACAGGTGCAGGTGTTGAGAGAAATACACATACCTTAAATACAGGCGCAGGTGTTGAGAGAAATACACATACCTTAAATACAGGTGCAGGTGTTGAGAGAAATACACATACCTTAAATACAGGTGCAGGTGTTGAGAGAAATACACATACCTTAAATACAGGTGCAGGTGTTGAGAGAAATACACATACCTTAAATACAGGTGCAGGTGTTGAGAGAAATACACATACCTTAAATACAGGTGCAGGTGTTGAGAGAAATACACATACCTTAAATACAGGTGCAGGTGTTGAGAGAAATACACATACCTTAAATACAGGTGCAGGTGTTGAGAGAAATACACATACCTTAAATACAGGTGCAGGTGTTGAGAGAAATACACATACCTTAAATACAGGTGCAGGTGTTGAGAGAAATACACATACCTTAAATACAGGTGCAGGTGTTGAGAGAAATACACATACCTTAAATACAGGTGCAGGTGTTGAGAGAAATACACATACCTTAAATACAGGTGCAGGTGTTGAGAGAAATACACATACCTTAAATACAGGTGCAGGTGTTGAGAGAAATACACATACCTTAAATACAGGTGCAGGTGTTGAGAGAAATACACATACCTTAAATACAGGTGCAGGTGTTGAGAGAAATACACATACCTTAAATACAGGCCCAGGTGTTGAGAGAAATACACATACCTTAAATACAGGCCCAGGTGTTGAGAGAAATACACATACCTTAAATACAGGTGCAGGTGTTGAGAGAAATACACATACCTTAAATACAGGTGCAGGTGTTGAGAGAAATACACATACCTTAAATACAGGTGCAGGTGTTGAGAGAAATACACATACCTTAAATACAGGTGCAGGTGTTGAGAGAAATACACATACCTTAAATACAGGTGCAGGTGTTGAGAGAAATACACATACCTTAAATACAGGTGCAGGTGTTGAGAGAAATACACATACCTTAAATACAGGTGCAGGTGTTGAGAGAAATACACATACCTTAAATACAGGTGCAGGTGTTGAGAGAAATACACATACCTTAAATACAGGTGCAGGTGTTGAGAGAAATACACATACCTTAAATACAGGTGCAGGTGTTGAGAGAAATACACATACCTTAAATACAGGCGCAGGTGTTGAGAGAAATACACGTACCTTAAATACAGGCGCAGGTGTTGAGAGAAATACACGTACCTTAAATACAGGCGCAGGTGTTGAGAGAAATACACATACCTTAAATACAGGTGCAGGTGTTGAGAGAAATACACATACCTTAAATACAGGTGCAGGTGTTGAGAGAAATACACATACCTTAAATACAGGTGCAGGTGTTGAGAGAAATACACATACCTTAAATACAGGTGCAGGTGTTGAGAGAAATACACATACCTTAAATACAGGCCCAGGTGTTGAGAGAAATACACATACCTTAAACACAGGCCCAGGTGTTGAGAGAAATACACATACCTTAAACACAGGCCCAGGTGTTGAGAGAAATACACATACCTTAAATACAGGCCCAGGTGTTGAGAGAAATACACATACCTTAAATACAGGCCCAGGTGTTGAGAGAAATACACATACCTTAAATACAGGTGCAGGTGTTGAGAGAAATACACATACCTTAAATACAGGTGCAGGTGTTGAGAGAAATACACATACCTTAAATACAGATCCAGGTGTTGAGAGAAATACACATACCTTAAATACAGGCCCAGGTGTTGAGAGAAATACACATACCTTAAATACAGGCCCAGGTGTTGAGAGAAATACACATACCTTAAATACAGGTGCAGGTGTTGAGAGAAATACACATACCTTAAACACAGGTGCAGGTGTTGAGAGAAATACACATACCTTAAATACAGGTGCAGGTGTTGAGAGAAATACACATACCTTAAATACAGATCCAGGTGTTGAGAGAAATACACATACCTTAAATACAGGTGCAGGTGTTGAGAGAAATACACATACCTTAAATACAGGTGCAGGTGTTGAGAGAAATACACATACCTTAAATACAGGTGCAGGTGTTGAGAGAAATACACATACCTTAAACACAGATCCAGGTGTTGAGAGAAATACACATACCTTAAATACAGGTGCAGGTGTTGAGAGAAATACACATACCTTAAATACAGGCCCAGGTGTTGAGAGAAATACACATACCTTAAATACAGGTGCAGGTGTTGAGAGAAATACACATACCTTAAACACAGGTGCAGGTGTTGAGAGAAATACACATACCTTAAACACAGATCCAGGTGTTGAGAGAAATACACATACCTTAAATACAGGTGCAGGTGTTGAGAGAAATACACATACCTTAAATACAGATCCAGGTGTTGAGAGAAATACACATACCTTAAACACAGATCCAGGTGTTGAGAGAAATACACATACCTTAAATACAGGTGCAGGTGTTGAGAGAAATACACATACCTTAAATACAGGTGCAGGTGTTGAGAGAAATACACATACCTTAAATACAGGTGCAGGTGTTGAGAGAAATACACATACCTTAAACACAGATCCAGGTGTTGAGAGAAATACACATACCTTAAATACAGGTGCAGGTGTTGAGAGAAATACACATACCTTAAATACAGGTGCAGGTGTTGAGAGAAATACACATACCTTAAATACAGGTGCAGGTGTTGAGAGAAATACACATACCTTAAATACAGGTGCAGGTGTTGAGAGAAATACACATACCTTAAATACAGGTGCAGGTGTTGAGAGAAATACACATACTTAAATACAGGTGCAGGTGTTGAGAGAAATACACATACCTTAAATACAGGTGCAGGTGTTGAGAGAAATACACATACCTTAAATACAGGTGCAGGTGTTGAGAGAAATACACATACCTTAAATACAGGTGCAGGTGTTGAGAGAAATACACATACCTTAAATACAGGTGCAGGTGTTGAGAGAAATACACATACCTTAAATACAGATGCAGGTGTTGAGAGAAATACACATACCTTAAATACAGATGCAGGTGTTGAGAGAAATACACATACCTTAAATACAGGCCCAGGTGTTGAGAGAAATACACATACCTTAAATACAGGTGCAGGTGTTGAGAGAAATACACATACCTTAAACACAGGCCCAGGTGTTGAGAGAAATACACATACCTTAAATACAGGCCCAGGTGTTGAGAGAAATACACATACCTTAAATACAGGCCCAGGTGTTGAGAGAAATACACATACCTTAAATACAGGTGCAGGTGTTGAGAGAAATACACATACCTTAAATACAGGTGCAGGTGTTGAGAGAAATACACATACCTTAAATACAGATCCAGGTGTTGAGAGAAATACACATACCTTAAATACAGGCCCAGGTGTTGAGAGAAATACACATACCTTAAATACAGGTGCAGGTGTTGAGAGAAATACACATACCTTAAACACAGGTGCAGGTGTTGAGAGAAATACACATACCTTAAATACAGGTGCAGGTGTTGAGAGAAATACACATACCTTAAATACAGGTGCAGGTGTTGAGAGAAATACACATACCTTAAACACAGATCCAGGTGTTGAGAGAAATACACATACCTTAAATACAGGTGCAGGTGTTGAGAGAAATACACATACCTTAAATACAGGTGCAGGTGTTGAGAGAAATACACATACCTTAAATACAGGTGCAGGTGTTGAGAGAAATACACATACCTTAAATACAGGTGCAGGTGTTGAGAGAAATACACATACCTTAAATACAGGTGCAGGTGTTGAGAGAAATACACATACTTAAATACAGGTGCAGGTGTTGAGAGAAATACACATACCTTAAATACAGGTGCAGGTGTTGAGAGAAATACACATACCTTAAATACAGGTGCAGGTGTTGAGAGAAATACACATACCTTAAATACAGGTGCAGGTGTTGAGAGAAATACACATACCTTAAATACAGGTGCAGGTGTTGAGAGAAATACACATACCTTAAATACAGGTGCAGGTGTTGAGAGAAATACACATACCTTAAATACAGGTGCAGGTGTTGAGAGAAATACACATACCTTAAATACAGGTGCAGGTGTTGAGAGAAATACACATACCTTAAACACAGGCCCAGGTGTTGAGAGAAATACACATACCTTAAACACAGGCCCAGGTGTTGAGAGAAATACACATACCTTAAACACAGGCCCAGGTGTTGAGAGAAATACACATACCTTAAACACAGGCCCAGGTGTTGAGAGAAATACACATACCTTAAACACAGGCCCAGGTGTTGAGAGAAATACACATACCTTAAACACAGGCCCAGGTGTTGAGAGAAATACACATACCTTAAACACAGGCCCAGGTGTTGAGAGAAATACACATACCTTAAACACAGATCCAAGTGTTGAGAGAAATACACATACCTTAAACACAGATCCAAGTGTTGAGAGAAATACACATACCTTAAACACAGATCCAAGTGTTGAGAGAAATACACATACCTTAAACACAGATCCAAGTGTTGAGAGAAATACACATACCTTAAACACAGGCCCAGGTGTTGAGGAGAGAAACAAATCACTGGCGTCCAGTCGTGTAGGTGTGCTGTCAATCTCACCCCAGGTCATCAGCGGAGACTCAGAGACACCAGGGGCAGGAGATGGTGTACCAACAAACCCATAACCATTGACTTGTGGCGACTGGCTGGCCTGAATCTCCTTCCCGTCATGTCCAATTTTACCTGGCCATGGGTTACAATCATGTCACATTGTTATAACTTCCCATCATGTCACAATGTCTATCACAACTTCCCACCATGTCACAATTTCTATCACAACTTCCCACCATGTCACAATGTCTATCACAACTTCCCACCATGACACACTGTCTATCACAACTTCCCACCATGTCACACTATCTATCACAACTTCCCATCATGTCACACTATCTAACACAACTTCCCATCATGTCACACTGTCTATCACAACTTACCACCATGTCACATTGTCTATCACAACTTCCCACCATGTCACACTGTCTATCACAACTTCCCATCATGTCACACTATCTAACACAACTTCCCACCATGTCACACTGTCTATCACAACTTACCACCATGTCACACTGTCTATCACAACTTACCACCATGTCACACTGTCTATCACAACTTCCCATCATATCACAATGTCTATCACAACTTCCCATCATGTCACACTGTCTATCACAACTTCCCACCATGTCACACTGTCTATCACAACTTCCCACCATGTCACACTGTCTATCACAACTTCCCATCATGTCACAATGTCTATCACAACTTCCCATCATGTCACACTGTCACAACTTCCCATCATGTCACATTGTCTATCAACTTCCCATCATGTCACATTGTCTATCACAACTTCCCATCATGTCACACTATCACAACTTCCCATCATGTCACACTATCTATCACAACTTCCCACCATGTCACACTGTCTAACACAACTTCCCATCATGTCACACTGTCTATCACAACTTCCCACTATGTCACACTGTCTATCACAACTTCCCACCATGTCACACTGTCTATCACAACTTCCCATCATGTCACACTATCACAACTTCCCACCATGTCACATTTTACAGGACAAAAGGTTATATAAGAACACCTTAAAGATCTTTATAATGATTCACACAAGGAACACAATATAACCTGTAACACACAAACCAAAATAGGGAAGCAATAATGTGGGTTTCTAGAAGGCAAAGGTACAGCCAATGCCGTGTATTTGCTGAGAACATTAACAAACCAACATAGGCAAGCAACAATGTGGGTTTCTAGAAGGCAAAGGTACAGCCAATGCCGTGTATTTGCTGAGAACATCAATGGAGCAATTAACAGAAGTAAACAAAAACCTGTATCCTCGCTTCTTTGACTACACAAAGGTGTTCAGTAGAGTAAGACATGTCAACATGATAAAAATGCTCGTATATCTACAAATTGATATGAAAGACCTTAGACTTGTAAAAAAAACATATTGGAAACAGCAAGCTGCCATAAGAATTGATAATGTAGATCAATATCAACCTATTAAGAGAAGCGTGCAACAGGGATATGTAATGTTTTCAGATATGTCTTCTTTATACAGTGAAAATATTGAACAATTTAAAGGGCATGAGATAAACCTCATTTGGAGGACATAACATCAATAATATAAGTAAGACATGCAGATGTTACAGTATTGACTGTCCAAGTAAATGGAACAATTCTTGTACAGGTGAATCGGTTCAACTATCCAGGAAATATCATAACATCTGGTAGCAGACACCTTGTAGAGATTAGAACAAGAATTTCTATGGCACAGGTAGAAGACATCTTGTAGAGATTAAAACAAGAATTACTACGGCAAAGGTAACTTTTTGCAAGATGGAAAACATACCAAGAAAAGGCTGTCAACTGCAGTGAGAAAAAAAGAGTGCTGAAGTGCTGTATAGAATCCATGGTGTTCTATAGATATGAAACATGGACAATCAGCTGACATGCTGACAAACATCTCATGACTGGAAACATGGTTTCTAGTGACAATGACAAAAGTACCAAAACAAATAACATGACACCAACAACAACCAGAATAACATGACCTGACAGTAACAATAGCCAGAATAACATGACCTGACAGTAACAATAGCCAGACTAACATGACCTGACAGTAACAATAGACAAACATGACCTGACAGTAACAACAGCCAGAATAACATGACCTGACAGTAACAATAGAGAGAATAACATGACCTGACAGTAACAATAGCCAGAATAATATGACCTGACAGTAACAATAGAGAGAATAACATGACCTGACAGTAACAACAGCCAGAATAACATGACCTGACAGTAACAATAGAGAGAATAACATGACCTGACAGTAACAATAGCCAGAATAATATGACCTGACAGTAACAATAGAGAGAATAACATGACCTGACAGTAACAATAGCCAGAATAATATGACCTGACAGTAACAATAGCCAGAATAATATGACCTGACAGTAACAATAGAGAGAATAACATGACCTGACAGTAACAACAGCCAGAATAACATGACCTGACAGTAACAATAGAGAGAATAACATGACCTGACAGTAACAATAGCCAGAATAATATGACCTGACAGTAACAATAGAGAGAATAACATGACCTGACAGTAACAACAGCCAGAATAACATGACCTGACAGTAACAATAGAGAGAATAACATGACCTGACAGTAACAATAGCCAGAATAATATGACCTGACAGTAACAATAGAGAGAATAACATGACCTGACAGTAACAATAGCCAGAATAATATGACCTGACAGTAACAATAGCCAGAATAATATGACCTGACAGTAACAATAGACAGACTAACATGACCTGACAGTAACAATAGCCAGAATAACATGACCTGACAGTAACAACAGCCAGAATAACATGACCTGACAGTAACAATAGACAGAATAACATGACCTGACAGTAACAATAGACAAACATGACCTGACAGTAACAATAGCCAGAATAAAATGACCTGACAGTAACAATAGCCAGAATAACATGATCTGACAGTAACAATAGACAAACATGACCTGACAGTAACAATAGCCAGAATAACATGACCTAACAGTAACAATAGCCAGAATAATATGACCTGACAGTAACAATAGCCAGAATAATATGACCTGACAGTAACAATAGCCAGAATAACATGACCTGACAGTAACAATAGCCAGAATAACATGACCTGACAGTAACAATAGCCAGACTAACATGACCTGACAGTAACAATAGACAAACATGACCTGACAGTAACAATAGCCAGAATAACATGACCTAACAGTAACAATAGCCAGAATAATATGACCTGACAGTAACAATAGCCAGAATAACATGACCTGACTGTAACAATAGCCAGAATAACATGACCTGACAGTAACAATAGACAGAATAACATGATCTGACAGTAACAATAGCCAGAATAACATGACCTGACAGTAACAATAGCCAGACTAACATGACCTGACAGTAACAATAGACAGACTAACATGACCTGACAGTAACAATAGCCAGAATAACATGACCTAACAGTAACAATAGCCAGAATAACATGACCTGACAGTAACAATAGCCAGAATAACATGACCTGACAGTAACAATAGACAGAATAACATGACCTGACAGTAACAATAGACAGGATAACATGACCTGACAGTAACAATAGCGAGAATAACATGACCTGACAGTAACAATAGCCAGCATAACATGACCTGACAGTAACAATAGACAGAATAACATCACCTGACAGTAACAATAGAAGAATAACATAACAGAGAACTCAGACAGCAGAATGAACATAGCCCAGAAACAGACGCTCACCACAACTGCCTCACTCGCTGCCTCCTTACCTTGGTTGATGAGTGCCCTGAAGGATGCAGCTTTCTGCATGGCCTCTTTACTCTTGCTGTTGCTGAATGGACAGTATCTGAACCTGGTGTTGGTGTGGACAATCTTCTTGGGCTTATGTTTCTGAAGCTCTATCAGCTCCTTAGCACTGAAATCAACACCTGAAATACACACGTGACCCCACATAAATATCTACGCATGACAGGACTTGCTCTTGAGCACCATCATGTGCTGCCAACATTCCCTGACTGCAGCAAACAACTCCTAAACATTCCCTGACTGCCACAAACAACTCCCAAACATTCCCTGACTGCTACAAACAACTCCCACCATCATGTGCTGTCAACATTCTCTGCCTGCTACAAACAACTCCCGCCGTCTAGGCCCTGTCTTGAAGCAATAGGTCCAGCAGATCAGAAGCCATACCTTGTGAGGCTGGCTGTTCTCTCGTCTGTGTAGTAACTTGCCAGGGCAATCTCCCACATGAGTCTAGCAGACAAGTCTAAGACAGACTGTAACTATACCAGGTCACTACAAGAGTAAGTAGGATGACACACTGCCTCTCTGACTGTCCTGCCCATCACCATCACTAGTATCTAGTACTGGTGTGACCCGGCTCCCAGCCAGCGACAGGAACCATGGCAGGCCAACTTGGCAGTGGTTGAGATCCTGGCCCCGATCCACATCCCTTCACTCTCTGCTGCTTCCTGGGACACAGCTACATGGTCAATGTCACAGACATGAAGGTAACTGTGGGAACAATGTCACAGATGTGAAGGTAACTGTGGGAACAATGTCACAGATGTGAAGGTAACTGTGGGGACAATGTCACAGATGTGAAGATAACTGTAGGGACAATGTCACAGATGTGAAGGTAACCGTGGGAACAATGTCATAGACATGAAGGTAACTGTGGGAACAATGTCATAGACATGAAGGTAACTGTGGGGACAATGTCACAGACATGAAGGTAACTGTGGGGACAATGTCACAGACATGAAGGTAACTGTGGGGACAATGTCACAGATGTGAAGATAACTGTAGGGACAATGTCACAGATGTGAAGGTAACTGTGGGAACAATGTCATAGACATGAAGGTAACTGTGGGAACAATGTCATAGACATGAAGGTAACTGTGGGGACAATGTCACAGACATGAAGGTAACTGTGGGGACAATGTCACAGACATGAAGGTAACTGTGGGGACAATGTCACAGACATGAAGGTAACTGTGGGGACAATGTCACAGACATGAAGGTAACTGTGGGAACAATGTCATAGACATGAAGGTAACTGTGGGAACAATGTCATAGACATGAAGGTAACTGTGGGAACAATGTCACAGATGTGAAGGTAACTGTGGGGACAATGTCACAGACATGAAGGTAACCGTGGGAACAATGTCACAGATGTGAAGGTAACTGTGGGGACAATGTCACAGATGTGAAGGTAACTGTGGGGACAATGTCACAGATGTGAAGGTAACTGTGGGAACAATGTCACAGATGTGAAGGTAACTGTGGGGACAATGTCACAGATGTGAAGGTAACTGTGGGAACAATGTCACAGATGTGAAGGTAACTGTGGGGACAATGTCACAGACATGAAGGTAACTGTGGGAACAATGTCACAGATGTGAAGGTAACTGTGGGGACAATGTCACAGACATGAAGGTAACGTGGGAACAATGTCACAGATGTGAAGGTAACTGTGGGGACAATGTCACAGACATGAAGGTAACTGTGGGAACAATGTCATAGACACGAAGGTAACTGTGGGGACAATGTCACAGACATGAAGGTAACTGTGGGGACAATGTCACAGACATGAAGGTAACTGTGGGAACAATGTCATAGACACGAAGGTAACTGTGGGGACAATGTCACAGACATGAAGGTAACTGTGGGGACAATGTCACAGACATGAAGGTAACTGTGGGAACAATGTCATAGACATGAAGGTAACTGTGGGAACAATGTCATAGACACGAAGGTAACTGTGGGGACAATGTCATAGACATGAAGGTAACTGTGGGGACAATGTCACAGACATGAAGGTAACTGTGGGGACAATGTCACAGATGTGAAGATAACTGTGGGGACAATGTCATAGACACGAAGGTAACTGTGGGGACAATGTCACAGACATGAAGGTAACTGTGGGGACAATGTCATAGACATGAAGGTAACTGTGGGAACAATGTCATAGACATGAAGGTAACTGTGGGGACAATGTCACAGACATGAAGGTAACTGTGGGGACAATGTCATAGACATGAAGGTAACCGTGGGAACAATGTCATAGACATGAAGGTAACTGTGGGGACAATGTCACAGACATGAAGGTAACTGTGGGAACAATGTCATAGACATGAAGGTAACTGTGGGGACAATGTCACAGACATGAAGGTAACTGTGGGGACAATGTCACAGACATGAAGGTAACTGTGGGGACAATGTCACAGACATGAAGGTAACTGTGGGGACAATGTCACAGACATGAAGGTAACTGTGGGGACAATGTCACAGATGTGAAGATAACTGTGGGGACAATGTCATAGACATGAAGATAACTGTGGGGACAATGTCATAGACATGAAGGTAACTGTGGGGACAATGTCATAGACATGAAGGTAACTGTGGGGACAATGTCATAGACATGAAGGTAACTGGGGGGTCAATGTCACAGACATGAAGGTAACTGTGGGAACAATGTCACAGATGTGAAGGTAACTGTGGGAACAATGTCACAGATGTGAAGGTAACTGTGGGGACAATGTCACAGATGTGAAGATAACTGTAGGGACAATGTCACAGATGTGAAGGTAACCGTGGGAACAATGTCATAGACATGAAGGTAACTGTGGGAACAATGTCATAGACATGAAGGTAACTGTGGGGACAATGTCACAGACATGAAGGTAACTGTGGGGACAATGTCACAGACATGAAGGTAACTGTGGGGACAATGTCACAGATGTGAAGATAACTGTAGGGACAATGTCACAGATGTGAAGGTAACTGTGGGAACAATGTCATAGACATGAAGGTAACTGTGGGAACAATGTCATAGACATGAAGGTAACTGTGGGGACAATGTCACAGACATGAAGGTAACTGTGGGGACAATGTCACAGACATGAAGGTAACTGTGGGGACAATGTCACAGACATGAAGGTAACTGTGGGGACAATGTCACAGACATGAAGGTAACTGTGGGAACAATGTCATAGACATGAAGGTAACTGTGGGAACAATGTCATAGACATGAAGGTAACTGTGGGAACAATGTCACAGATGTGAAGGTAACTGTGGGGACAATGTCACAGACATGAAGGTAACCGTGGGAACAATGTCACAGATGTGAAGGTAACTGTGGGGACAATGTCACAGATGTGAAGGTAACTGTGGGGACAATGTCACAGATGTGAAGGTAACTGTGGGAACAATGTCACAGATGTGAAGGTAACTGTGGGGACAATGTCACAGATGTGAAGGTAACTGTGGGAACAATGTCACAGATGTGAAGGTAACTGTGGGGACAATGTCACAGACATGAAGGTAACTGTGGGAACAATGTCACAGATGTGAAGGTAACTGTGGGGACAATGTCACAGACATGAAGGTAACGTGGGAACAATGTCACAGATGTGAAGGTAACTGTGGGGACAATGTCACAGACATGAAGGTAACTGTGGGAACAATGTCATAGACACGAAGGTAACTGTGGGGACAATGTCACAGACATGAAGGTAACTGTGGGGACAATGTCACAGACATGAAGGTAACTGTGGGAACAATGTCATAGACACGAAGGTAACTGTGGGGACAATGTCACAGACATGAAGGTAACTGTGGGGACAATGTCACAGACATGAAGGTAACTGTGGGAACAATGTCATAGACATGAAGGTAACTGTGGGAACAATGTCATAGACACGAAGGTAACTGTGGGGACAATGTCATAGACATGAAGGTAACTGTGGGGACAATGTCACAGACATGAAGGTAACTGTGGGGACAATGTCACAGATGTGAAGATAACTGTGGGGACAATGTCATAGACACGAAGGTAACTGTGGGGACAATGTCACAGACATGAAGGTAACTGTGGGGACAATGTCATAGACATGAAGGTAACTGTGGGGACAATGTCACAGACATGAAGGTAACTGTGGGGACAATGTCACAGACATGAAGGTAATGTAACAGAGTTAGGAATAGGAAGAAGGGGCAACGAGGTGTGCATAGTCAATAGGGAAGTAGGGCACAGTCAAGCACCATAATATGGGGTAGTTAGGGTGGCTCGTCCTATGACGAGCATCGTAGAAACAAGGTCAGTTGTGAACGAACCATCCTTCGGTATGGAGGTATGATTTAGCTGAGTGACTTCTGGCTTGATTGAAGGTTTGTTGATTATGAATAAATTAATATGAAACCAGAACTGTCTTGGAGTTATTGCCAGTTCATCGTCACTTCGCTGTACTATTACAGAACAGAAATGTTGCCCAGACCAAAATGAACAACTTCAATTTTCGCGGTACATAGCAGAGGTACTGGGCCACTATATTTGATACAGCCAATACTTCATACTGCGCTTGTTGGGAAAATGCGGTGCCTTTGAAACATTAGC
Source organism: Cepaea hortensis (assembly GCA_963921405.1). Classification (NCBI taxonomy): domain Eukaryota; kingdom Metazoa; phylum Mollusca; class Gastropoda; order Stylommatophora; family Helicidae; genus Cepaea; species Cepaea hortensis. Next base: position 1,519,555 of record OY992890.1, read on the forward strand.
ACGTTATCAGATTTTTGCTGAACGGACTTCAGGAAGTTTCCAAAATGCCGACCTAAACTGGCAGTGGAACAGATCAACCTTTAATATCTTCATGCGGTTGTGAAGTCCAGTCCGCTCTCAAATCGTTTTCGAGCTTTACTGGTGTGTGAGAGCCGCTATCGCTGTCAAGTCCTCGCCGGGCACTGTGGCATTGTTGTTCGAGCGGTTTGCTAACGGGATTGATTTCGGCGGACGACATGGAGATACCTACTTCTAATCGTACCTCCCACTGTTGCAGGGACTTCAAAGACTTCTGCATTCCGCCATACATAGTAAGTAGACTGAATCGTTGTCACACAGCCTGCTCGTTACCAAAGCCGTTGCCTGAACTTTATCATTTTCAAGAGGCTTGTTATAGCCGCCGCTTTACATTTTTTACCTGCATTGTCGGTTGTTTCAACGGGCTACCAGGGCCGCTGCCATACAATGTTGTTTCAGGGAGCTGACCAAGGCTGCTCTCTGATCACAGTCTGATCGTGGTGAAGCCTACTGTCGAGAAAAGCTGCTATCTGATCGATGTCTGATCGTGTGAAGCCTGAAGTCGGGAAGTGCTGCTCTTTGAACGCAGTCAATTGTTCCAGGCCTTATCAGAACCCGCAGTCCTTGGGCGTCACTATGCTGGAAACCAAGATGCCGCCTGAAGTGAGGTCACTGCTGGACTTATTTGAGTTGTGAGGTAGTCGTATCGCTGGATTTTCTTTCTCCATCATGCCTCTCTGCCCAGTGTGTGATATGGAATGACACTGATTTGGGAACGTTTTTGCTCGAGCATCCTGAGGGATCCTGGAAATCATTGCCTGTCCGTTTGAAGTTTGTGGAACCGAAGGACAATGTTGGCTGAGTAAGCGAAGTTTAATTTAAATTAGTTAAGGAGTAGGCATGTGTGTATAATTATTTGCTTTAACCCTTTAACGGGCATAGCGCCTGATAGCGTTCGATGCGTTAAACAGGCGTAGCGCCCAATCGCGTCTTTGACGACTAGTCGTTTTAAAAATGCGATCTCTCGGTTTTCCGACACTTCCGATCGCTACTTTCACTTTCGCCGATAGCTTGACAACGTGGCCGCCATTTGTAAACGCGCTACAATGACTTTGAACAGACTTTAACGGACTTTTTTTGATAGTTTTCGGGATTTTTACGCTGTTTTTCAAAATGGATTTCGGCGATTCTTCAAGTGATAGCCGAGATTTCGCTCTGTTCAATTTAAATGACATTAAAGGGCACGAAGTTGATTATTAATCGGAGCTAGATATCAGTGCAAAGCGTTACTTTGCATTAGCAGTCGTGAGTCGGACTTTAAAGAAAGTGATTATGATTCTGAAAATGTGTTTGTAAATTACCGTATAGATGACGGAAAATCACAAACAACATGCCGTATTTCGTAAATATTTGTGTTCATATATGGATTACCGGCAACAATCACGTGAGTAACATATTCTGCATGCTTTTCCCTTCATTGTGTTGTTTATTTAACTAAAATCGGTTGACTAACACCTTATTTGTGATGTTTTTACTAACGCGACCCGAAATTTTACAGAACCTGAACAAATCTTGCCCGTTCAGGGCTACAAAACGGACAAGCGTCTGCCCTGTAAAGGGTTAAGATAGAATTGAAAAATTGAAAACCTGATGCATTTTTTTTTAAAGATTTGTCTTTGAGTAACCTTTTGCAGAGTATGTGCTAGCGATAGGAAAGCTGCCTACATATTGAAAACAACAAGGCTTTATATCATAAAGGCGTAGTGAGCCACTATGGAAGTCTTTTATAGGAAGTTAGGACGTGTGACAGAGTTGATGGATGGCTTAAAAATGGACGTAGATAGAATTTCGTCTATAATAGAATTGATAAAGAGGCAGACGTCTGAACGAACGGAGCACGAGACAGGTAGGAGATATTATGGTATAGACAAGCCCAATAGATGGCAGCCGGTCAATAGGAATGATAACCGGTGTGGTTACAATTCTAAAGTTGTCAACCATATACATATAGGAATTAGTAATGGTCAGAAAAGGAAACAGTGGTCTTGGCCTTCAAAGAGTGAAAACGCAAAAGCCTTGCGAGAGAACTGGTTTCAGATCAGACAGTTGCGATATTCGGTAGCAAAGTTGAATAACAGAGAAGGAAACACAGATAAGATTTTGGTTAGTCAGGAGGTATCTTCAGTCTTTTGTGTCAAACAAGAAAGAGAGACACAGACACAACCAGGCAGTAGTGTGGAAAAGAGTACTCAGACGTCGATTGATAAAGTGACAAAGAGAGACACTGGTGTAGTAGTTGAACAACCCAAAACAGAAGACAGGCAGACAAGTACCAAAGATGTTAAAAGACAGTTGTTGAGGAAAAGTATTAGGGAAAGGAATAGTATGATTGTTAATAGAGGTACTGCTATGTCAAGTTCCTCAGGTATAGACATTAAATTAATCCCTAAATGGTGTAGAAATATTAGGTGTGAGAGTTCAGGTTACAGAGAAGATATTTCTACCGCCACATATTATAGTAAATACCGTGATGCTGAAACAACTATAGATACTGATGATTCAGAGAATGAGAGAATTGCACTACGAGCAGATCCTGACTCGAAGCGTGATGTTTCCTCATACGGTAGGCTTGCTGGTGGACAGACGGACAGAGTTTTGGTTGGTGACTCTTTAGAACTAGATACCAGTTTATATGACAGGAAAGTAGGGAAGGCTAAGAGACGAATACCAAGAGAGAGAGAGAAAGATACTTCAAAAAGAAAGATGTTTGCCTAGTAGAAAGTGGAACACAAAAACAGCAAACAGCTGAAGCCTCACTGGAAAAAGCTAGAAGTCTCATGAAATCGGTAAGACCATGGTTGTATTTAAATAACCGATACGAGCAGATTTGAGCATTTTGTAACTGAGCTTGGGGTAATTCAAGTTTGATGAGGCTCAAATTTCCACTCAAAGGTGCTGTTGCTGTGGAAAATGGTGGAGAATCATTGCAAGTGATGTGTGACGTCGAGAACTGATGTAGTATTGTCTTGTATTACATAGGTTATTTTGAGATATAAAGTGGTCATAGAATAGTGATGACGATTGGGTAATGCGGATGTCATAGCGCGAAGAAGTATTATGAACTGGTGAGGAGGTTAAGATAAAGTGAGTGGTGACAGTCAGAGTAGTTTGACGTTGAGAATTAAGTAGGACGGAGAATAGTGGCATTATGATGAATGAAGTAAGAAAGTAATTGAATTGTGAAAGTCCTGTTGAGTAATTCGTCAGCTTATGCGTTGTCCGTACGTGAGTATAATTGTAGACAAACAGGTGTTCGTCGCGATGAGTGAAGTAGGAGTGAGGTTTTGAGACGCCGTCTAAGTGGAGTACATGGATAAAATGTTGTCAAGCGATTGGTAATAGTTGCGCGTTTGATATATCTTGTGTCAATGTGTGTGGAGGAGATCGACACGCTTAGACTGTGGTGAGTGATTGCTAGAATGTTGAATTGGCGTCTAAATTGTTTTTTTTTTTAAGTAATGGTATGGACACGTCAGGTTGTCGCGATGCGAGAGTAGTCGTGAGATGAGAGCGAGGTTGTGTATCACTGTCTGAGTAAACATAAAATACGAATACCGTGTGAATATGCGAAGAGTGGCTGATAAGTGATGTTGATAAAACGTGGAGCATAGAGTAACTGAGTATATGAAAATTGAGAGGTAGAAAGAACATGATTAGAGAATTGTGATGTCTTTTCGTTAGAATATCTGACGTTAGACAGAGTTAATGAAAGTTGTATGACAGGCTGACGGAAAGAGAGTTAACATTCTGAATGACGTTGCATAAAACAGATTTAGTATCGTTGTCAGAGACAAGTCGAAGAATGAATGCCTGATACTGAGAAAAGTGAGGTCTGTTGTCAGTCATGTGTGGTGTTGTTTATTGTTTTTGATAGAGTCCCGGCAAATAGGAATAGCAGTGAAAGATGAGTGAGACAAGCAAGAGAAAATGATTAGCTATATGAATGTCAGAGTATTACAAATAGAGTACTAGAGAACGTGTTCCGATAAGTGTGACTAGTCTAACTATCATCGCGGTGTAAGAATGCTAGGAGAGACTTGAGGATAGCTTAGAGTTGATGTGGTGAGATGTAGAAAGTACTGATACAGGAGAATGAAATGTTAGTGGCGTCGGGTAGAAGAGAGACTTAAAAGTAGAATTAGTTGTTGGTACAGTAGATAGAGGCATGGGTGAGGTCTATAGTAAATAGACAAAGTTTTGTTGGATGTAGCAGGGTGGAGATACCGTAGTTAACGGTAATGATTAAGAAGTTGTAGTAATTCTTGGTGCAAATCTAGGGGAAACAACTAGTGTGCCGAGCCACAGGTTCTATTAGTAGATAGATGACTGCTGGTACATTGAGGTAACATTGAGATAGTCGCCACACTAGTATTAGGTGAAGTGATTTGACCTGTAGTTACAGCGGAATTAGTTTTGTAAAGAAGGAAATATTAAGAGGGGAGATAATCAATGCTTAACTTCCAGAAAAAGTACAGTCATTTGTTAATTAATGACTTTTGTTGAGAGAACAGATATTGTTCTATGAGAATAGTCTGTAGGTAACATATATATATATATATATTTTGGGGTTAATACTTAGCATTGAGTTGTTTTTTTTCTCTGTTATGAGAATAACGGAATAGGCATGACTTGAGTGAATAGATATATATTTAATTGGTTAGTATAAGAGACCAATGTTGATTGAATATGTGTGGTAGGTTATATTATTTTTTTGATTGACTTGGTTTTGTAAAATGATTATCACCATTTGATTTTAGAATAAGATTGTGTTTTTTAGTCTTTTGCGTATAAACTACTGGTCCGTAAAAGAGACCAGTAGTGTTAGATAACATTAGATATTTTTCTTTTAACTGATGCATGATTCATTTTTGTGGGGATATATGAAAACATATTTGAATATCAAAAGGGGGGGGGGGGGGGGGGGTGATATTGTTGTTCTATTCTTGATTTGTCTTCTCTTGTTATTAGTGAATTGTGAGTTTAATTAGTTTATTGTGGTTAAATATTAGCATGTTACTTTGTTTGCCAGTTTTTCGTTTACAAAATAATGTTATTTATTGAGTTACCCTGACTATGTTTAAATTAGTTTTCGTTTGACGTTCAGTAATGGGGAGTTAGAAAATTTAAACAAGTTTTAGATGCAGAATTACGTTCAGAAAACAGTGAGGACTAGAAGAGAGACACATTCTCTTTATGAATAATAAGTTCATGAGTAAGAGGGCCACTGTGTTAATCAGCGTTGGTGTTTTAGGATGGAGAGGTTGATAATAGGGTGGCTATGAGGTGTTAGAAACATATGCCATATTGGAGACACGAGATGGCTGGGCTGTAGAAGAAGTGGGTAACGTGCTACGCCAGACAGTGTGAAGACAAATAGTAAAACATGAATTGAATCCATGTTTTTATATATTCTGGATATAATAGTAAAGGGGTGTAAGTGTGTTAATGAGAAATGAACATTGTCACTGTGGAGACAAAATGACATGGGGTTTTTGAGGGTCCGTAATATATGGACCGAGAAAGAATAACGTTAATTGCAAGCAGTGAGGGGTTAGAAGGTCACGGACATGAGTTCAGGGGCAGTATATTGTTGCTGTTGATAATGGCATAAGTAGAGATTTTAGTAGATATACCCATAATAAATGGACATTACGGGGTCGCTGAAATTTTCGGCGAGATTAAGAGAGAATTCTGAGTGAGGTATGAGAGAAGATTAGTTATGTGAGGTGATGTGTATAAAGTTGGAAGAGGTCTAGAGGGATGATGGACCTTGTTAATTGTGTACTGTCTGTAATATATAGACATTTGGGAGTGAATAATATTTTTGATGGTTGGTACTTGAGGCTGTAGATAGCAGCGTAAACTGTTACCATAATAAGTGGTACTGTAGAAGAGATAATTGTTTTAGACTTTATTACATAAAGTCTCAAATGACATAGGGGGGTAAAGGTGTGTGGTTTAGGTGAGTGTGGGTTTTGTGAGGAAGAGTTCTACTTCTTTGAATCTCCGGTGCGCACCGATTCTTTGTCTTCCTATCGTGTGCGAGTGATTTCAGGTTGGTTGAAAGTGGAGAAGTAGTAGTGTGGAGGTAATACTGTTAGTGATGGCGATAGAGAGTTTGAGGTAGTATCAGAAGAGTACAGCGTTTTGAATTTTTTGAGATCGTGATAAGAAGGTTTAAGCGGATTGCTTATGAAGAGTAGAAAAAGTATTCCGAAAATATGTTGTCATGTCTTGTATAAAACTAAGATCTTGTAATGCAGAAATATTATGATGTACGATAGATACAAGAATGAGCTTTTGTGATATGATATATGTGGATTTTATTACGAAGAAGAAGTATGTGTTGTAGGTCGTGGCGGCTGGCACTACGATAAATAGTGGGGATAGAGAGAAGTGTAATGAGTAAGGGGTATATGATTTCTGTAGTTGGGAGTTGAGTAAGTTCAGGTAGTAAGCGGATTGCTTATGACTTTATAAAATGAAGAAGAAGTAACTTTGATTGTGTGGAATTTTTGGGTTAAGTGTCTTGGGTCATAGATGTGGGGTAAATGAGTTGTGGGATTTAGACTTTTCAGGGAAAAGTCTTGGTTGAAGAAAGGGAGGAAATGTAACAGAGTTAGGAATAGGAAGAAGGGGCAACGAGGTGTGCATAGTCAATAGGGAAGTAGGGCACGGTCAAGCACCATAATATGAGGTAGTTAGGGTGGCTCGTCCTATGACGAGCATCGTAGAAACAAGGTCAGTTGTGAACGAACCATCCTTCGATATGGAGGTATGATTTAGCTGAGTGACTTCTGGCTTGATTGAAGGTTTGTTGATTATGAATAAATTAATATGAAACCAGAACTGTCTTGGAGTTATTGCCAGTTCATCGTCACTTCGCTGTACTATTACAGAACAGAAATGTTGCCCAGACCAAAATGAACAACTTCAATTTTCGCGGTACATAGCAGAGGTACTGGGCCACTATATTTGATACAGCCAATACTTCATACTGCGCTTGTTGGGAAAATGCGGTGCCTTTGAAACATTAGCACGTTATCAGATTTTTGCTGAACGGACTTCAGGAAGTTTCCAAAATGCCGACCTAAACTGGCAGTGGAACAGATCAACCTTTAATATCTTCATGCGGTTGTGAAGTCCAGTCCGCTCTCAAATCGTTTTCGAGCTTTACTGGTGTGTGAGAGCCGCTATCGCTGTCAAGTCCTCGCCGGGCACTGTGGCATTGTTGTTCGAGCGGTTTGCTAACGGGATTGATTTCGGCGGACGACATGGAGATACCTACTTCTAATCGTACCTCCCACTGTTGCAGGGACTTCAAAGACTTCTGCATTCCGCCATACATAGTAAGTAGACTGAATCGTTGTCACACAGCCTGCTCGTTACCAAAGCCGTTGCCTGAACTTTATCATTTTCAAGAGGCTTGTTATAGCCGCCGCTTTACATTTTTTACCTGCATTGTCGGTTGTTTCAACGGGCTACCAGGGCCGCTGCCATACAATGTTGTTTCAGGGAGCTGACCAAGGCTGCTCTCTGATCACAGTCTGATCGTGGTGAAGCCTACTGTCGAGAAAAGCTGCTATCTGATCGATGTCTGATCGTGTGAAGCCTGAAGTCGGGAAGTGCTGCTCTTTGAACGCAGTCAATTGTTCCAGGCCTTATCAGAACCCGCAGTCCTTGGGCGTCACTATGCTGGAAACCAAGATGCCGCCTGAAGTGAGGTCACTGCTGGACTTATTTGAGTTGTGAGGTAGTCGTATCGCTGGATTTTCTTTCTCCATCATGCCTCTCTGCCCAGTGTGTGATATGGAATGACACTGATTTGGGAACGTTTTTGCTCGAGCATCCTGAGGGATCCTGGAAATCATTGCCTGTCCGTTTGAAGTTTGTGGAACCGAAGGACAATGTTGGCTGAGTAAGCGAAGTTTAATTTAAATTAGTTAAGGAGTAGGCATGTGTGTATAATTATTTGCTTTAACCCTTTAACGGGCATAGCGCCTGATAGCGTTCGATGCGTTAAACAGGCGTAGCGCCCAATCGCGTCTTTGACGACTAGTCGTTTTAAAAATGCGATCTCTCGGTTTTCCGACACTTCCGATCGCTACTTTCACTTTCGCCGATAGCTTGACAACGTGGCCGCCATTTGTAAACGCGCTACAATGACTTTGAACAGACTTTAACGGACTTTTTTTGATAGTTTTCGGGATTTTTACGCTGTTTTTCAAAATGGATTTCGGCGATTCTTCAAGTGATAGCTGAGATTTCGCTCTGTTCAATTTAAATGACATTAAAGGGCACGAAGTTGATTATTAATCGGAGCTAGATATCAGTGCAAAGCGTTACTTTGCATTAGCAGTCGTGAGTCGGACTTTAAAGAAAGTGATTATGATTCTGAAAATGTGTTTGTAAATTACCGTATAGATGACGGAAAATCACAAACAACATGCCGTATTTCGTAAATATTTGTGTTCATATATGGATTACCGGCAACAATCACGTGAGTAACATATTCTGCATGCTTTTCCCTTCATTGTGTTGTTTATTTAACTAAAATTGGTTGACTAACACCTTATTTGTGATGTTTTTACTAACGCGACCCGAAATTTTACAGAACCTGAACAAATCTTGCCCGTTCAGGGCTACAAAACGGACAAGCGTCTGCCCTGTAAAGGGTTAAGATAGAATTGAAAAATTGAAAACCTGATGCATTTTTTTTTAAAGATTTGTCTTTGAGTAACCTTTTGCAGAGTATGTGCTAGCGATAGGAAAGCTGCCTACATATTGAAAACAACAAGGCTTTATATCATAAAGGCGTAGTGAGCCACTATGGAAGTCTTTTATAGGAAGTTAGGACGTGTGACAGAGTTGATGGATGGCTTAAAAATGGACGTAGATAGAATTTCGTCTATAATAGAATTGATAAAGAGGCAGACGTCTGAACGAACGGAGCACGAGACAGGTAGGAGATATTATGGTATAGACAAGCCCAATAGATGGCAGCCGGTCAATAGGAATGATAACCGGTGTGGTTACAATTCTAAAGTTGTCAACCATATACATATAGGAATTAGTAATGGTCAGAAAAGGAAACAGTGGTCTTGGCCTTCAAAGAGTGAAAATGCAAAAGCCTTGCGAGAGAACTGGTTTCAGATCAGACAGTTGCGATATTCGGTAGCAAAGTTGAATAACAGAGAAGGAAACACAGATAAGATTTTGGGTAGTCAGGAGGTATCTTCAGTCTTTTGTGTCAAACAAGAAAGAGAGACACAGACGCAACCAGGCAGTAGTGTGGAAAAGAGTACTCAGACGTCGATTGATAAAGTGACAAAGAGAGACACTGGTGTAGTAGTTGAACAACCCAAAACAGAAGACAGGCAGACAAGTACCAAAGATGTTAAAAGACAGTTGTTGAGGAAAAGTATTAGGGAAAGGAATAGTATGATTGTTAATAGAGGTACTGCTATGTCAAGTTCCTCAGGTATAGACATTAAATTAATCCCTAAATGGTGTAGAAATATTAGGTGTGAGAGTTCAGGTTACAGAGAAGATATTTCTACCGCCGCATATTATAGTAAATACCGTGATGCTGAAACAACTATAGATACTGATGATTCAGAGAATGAGAGAATTGCACTACGAGCAGATCCTGACTCGAAGCGTGATGTTTCCTCATACGGTAGGCTTGCTGGTGGACAGACGGACAGAGTTTTGGTTGGTGACTCTTTAGAACTAGATACCAGTTTATATGACAGGAAAGTAGGGAAGGCTAAGAGACGAATACCAAGAGAGAGAGAGAAAGATACTTCAAAAAGAAAGATGTTTGCCTAGTAGAAAGTGGAACACAAAAACAGCAAACAGCTGAAGCCTCACTGGAAAAAGCTAGAAGTCTCATGAAATCGGTAAGACCATGATGTATTTAAATAACCGATACGAGCAGATTTGAGCATTTTGTAACTGAGCTTGGGGTAATTCAAGTTTGATGAGGCTCAAATTTCCACTCAAAGGTGCTGTTGCTGTGGAAAATGGTGGAGAATCATTGCAAGTGATGTGTGACGTCGAGAACTGATGTAGTATTGTCTTGTATTACATAGGTTATTTTGAGATATAAAGTGGTCATAGAATAGTGATGACGATTGGGTAATGCGGATGTCATAGCGCGAAGAAGTATTATGAACTGGTGAGGAGGTTAAGATAAAGTGAGTGGTGACAGTCAGAGTAGTTTGACGTTGAGAATTAAGTAGGACGGAGAATAGTGGCATTATGATGAATGAAGTAAGAAAGTAATTGAATTGTGAAAGTCCTGTTGAGTAATTCGTCAGCTTATGCGTTGTCCGTACGTGAGTATAATTGTAGACAAACAGGTGTTCGTCGCGATGAGTGAAGTAGGAGTGAGGTTTTGAGACGCCGTCTAAGTGGAGTACATGGATAAAATGTTGTCAAGCGATTGGTAATAGTTGCGCGTTTGATATATCTTGTGTCAATGTGTGTGGAGGAGATCGACACGCTTAGACTGTGGTGAGTGATTGCTAGAATGTTGAATTGGCGTCTAAATTGTTTTTTTTTTTAAGTAATGGTATGGACACGTCAGGTTGTCGCGATGCGAGAGTAGTCGTGAGATGAGAGCGAGGTTGTGTATCACTGTCTGAGTAAACATAAAATACGAATACCGTGTGAATATGCGAAGAGTGGCTGATAAGTGATGTTGATAAAACGTGGAGCATAGAGTAACTGAGTATATGAAAATTGAGAGGTAGAAAGAACATGATTAGAGAATTGTGATGTCTTTTCGTTAGAATATCTGACGTTAGACAGAGTTAATGAAAGTTGTATGACAGGCTGACGGAAAGAGAGTTAACATTCTGAATGACGTTGCATAAAACAGATTTAGTATCGTTGTCAGAGACAAGTCGAAGAATGAATGCCTGATACTGAGAAAAGTGAGGTCTGTTGTCAGTCATGTGTGGTGTTGTTTATTGTTTTTGATAGAGTCCCGGCAAATAGGAATAGCAGTGAAAGATGAGTGAGACAAGCAAGAGAAAATGATTAGCTATATGAATGTCAGAGTATTACAAATAGAGTACTAGAGAACGTGTTCCGATAAGTGTGACTAGTCTAACTATCATCGCGGTGTAAGAATGCTAGGAGAGACTTGAGGATAGCTTAGAGTTGATGTGGTGAGATGTAGAAAGTACTGATACAGGAGAATGAAATGTTAGTGGCGTCGGGTAGAAGAGAGACTTAAAAGTAGAATTAGTTGTTGGTACAGTAGATAGAGGCATGGGTGAGGTCTATAGTAAATAGACAAAGTTTTGTTGGATGTAGCAGGGTGGAGATACCGTAGTTAACGGTAATGATTAAGAAGTTGTAGTAATTCTTGGTGCAAATCTAGGGGAAACAACTAGTGTGCCGAGCCACAGGTTCTATTAGTAGATAGATGACTGCTGGTACATTGAGGTAACATTGAGATAGTCGCCACACTAGTATTAGGTGAAGTGATTTGACCTGTAGTTACAGCGGAATTAGTTTTGTAAAGAAGGAAATATTAAGAGGGGAGATAATCAATGCTTAACTTCCAGAAAAAGTACAGTCATTTGTTAATTAATGACTTTTGTTGAGAGAACAGATATTGTTCCATGAGAATAGTCTGTAGGTAACATATATATATATATATATATTTTGGGGTTAATACTTAGCATTGAGTTGTTTTTTTTCTCTGTTATGAGAATAACGGAATAGGCATGACTTGAGTGAATAGATATATATTTAATTGGTTAGTATAAGAGACCAATGTTGATTGAATATGTGTGGTAGGTTATATTATTTTTTTGATTGACTTGGTTTTGTAAAATGATTATCACCATTTGATTTTAGAATAAGATTGTGTTTTTTAGTCTTTTGCGTATAAACTACTGGTCCGTAAAAGAGACCAGTAGTGTTAGATAACATTAGATATTTTTCTTTTAACTGATGCATGATTCATTTTTGTGGGGATATATGAAAACATATTTGAATATCAAAAAGGGGGGGGGGGGGGGGGTGATATTGTTGTTCTATTCTTGATTTGTCTTGACTCTTGTTATTAGTGAATTGTGAGTTTAATTAGTTTATTGTGGTTAAATATTAGCATGTTACTTTGTTTGCCAGTTTTTCGTTTACAAAATAATGTTATTTATTGAGTTACCCTGACTATGTTTAAATTAGTTTTCGTTTGACGTTCAGTAATGGGGAGTTAGAAAATTTAAACAAGTTTTAGATGCAGAATTACGTTCAGAAAACAGTGAGGACTAGAAGAGAGACACATTCTCTTTATGAATAATAAGTTCATGAGTAAGAGGGCCACTGTGTTAATCAGCGTTGGTGTTTTAGGATGGAGAGGTTGATAATAGGGTGGCTATGAGGTGTTAGAAACATATGCCATATTGGAGACACGAGATGGCTGGGCTGTAGAAGAAGTGGGTAACGTGCTACGCCAGACAGTGTGAAGACAAATAGTAAAACATGAATTGAATCCATGTTTTTATATATTCTGGATATAATAGTAAAGGGGTGTAAGTGTGTTAATGAGAAATGAACATTGTCACTGTGGAGACAAAATGACATGGGGTTTTTGAGGGTCCGTAATATATGGACCGAGAAAGAATAACGTTAATTGCAAGCAGTGAGGGGTTAGAAGGTCACGGACATGAGTTCAGGGGCAGTATATTGTTGCTGTTGATAATGGCATAAGTAGAGATTTTAGTAGATATACCCATAATAAATGGACATTACGGGGTCGCTGAAATTTTCGGCGAGATTAAGAGAGAATTCTGAGTGAGGTATGAGAGAAGATTAGTTATGTGAGGTGATGTGTATAAAGTTGGAAGAGGTCTAGAGGGATGATGGACCTTGTTAATTGTGTACTGTCTGTAATATATAGACATTTGGGAGTGAATAATATTTTTGATGGTTGGTACTTGAGGCTGTAGATAGCAGCGTAAACTGTTACCATAATAAGTGGTACTGTAGAAGAGATAATTGTTTTAGACTTTATTACATAAAGTCTCAAATGACATAGGGGGGTAAAGGTGTGTGGTTTAGGTGAGTGTGGGTTTTGTGAGGAAGAGTTCTACTTCTTTGAATCTCCGGTGCGCACCGATTCTTTGTCTTCCTATCGTGTGCGAGTGATTTCAGGTTGGTTGAAAGTGGAGAAGTAGTAGTGTGGAGGTAATACTGTTAGTGATGGCGATAGAGAGTTTGAGGTAGTATCAGAAGAGTACAGCGTTTTGAATTTTTTGAGATCGTGATAAGAAGGTTTAAGCGGATTGCTTATGAAGAGTAGAAAAAGTATTCCGAAAATATGTTGTCATGTCTTGTATAAAACTAAGATCTTGTAATGCAGAAATATTATGATGTACGATAGATACAAGAATGAGCTTTTGTGATATGATATATGTGGATTTTATTACGAAGAAGAAGTATGTGTTGTAGGTCGTGGCGGCTGGCACTACGATAAATAGTGGGGATAGAGAGAAGTGTAATGAGTAAGGGGTATATGATTTCTGTAGTTGGGAGTTGAGTAAGTTCAGGTAGTAAGCAGATTGCTTATGACTTTATAAAATGAAGAAGAAGTAACTTTGATTGTGTGGAATTTTTGGGTTAAGTGTCTTGGGTCATAGATGTGGGGTAAATGAGTTGTGGGATTTAGACTTTTCAGGGAAAAGTCTTGGTTGAAGAAAGGGAGGAAATGTAACAGAGTTAGGAATAGGAAGAAGGGGCAACGAGGTGTGCATAGTCAATAGGGAAGTAGGGCACGGTCAAGCACCATAATATGGGGTAGTTAGGGTGGCTCGTCCTATGACGAGCATCGTAGAAAAAAGGTCAGTTGTGAACGAACCATCCTTCGATATGGAGGTATGATTTAGCTGAGTGACTTCTGGCTTGATTGAAGGTTTGTTGATTATGAATAAATTAATATGAAACCAGAACTGTCTTGGAGTTATTGCCAGTTCATCGTCACTTCGCTGTACTATTACAGTAACTGTGGGGACAATGTCACAGATGTGAAGCTAACTGTGGGGACAATGTCATAGACATGAAGGTAACTGTGGGGACAATGTCACAGACATGAAGGTAACTGTGGGGACAATGTCACAGACATGAAGGTAACTGTGGGGACAATGTCACAGACATGAAGGTAACTGTGGGGACAATGTCACAGACATGAAGGTAACTGTGGAGACAATGTCACAGACATGAAGGTAACTGTGGGGTTAATGTCACAGATGTGAAGGTAACTGTGGGGACAATGTCACAGACATGAAGGTAACTGTGGAGTTAATGTCACAGATGTGAAGGTAACTATGGATACTGCCACAGTTATGGCAGGCAAAACCAGTCTCTCTTCACCGTGTGCAATAACTTGGGCAGAGATTACCTTCATCAGACATGACATATACCTTCTGGGACATACATGACAGTACAAAGTGAGGTGAGGACACATACCTTCTGGGACAGTACAAAGTGAGGTGTGGACACATACCTTCTGGGACATACATGACAGCATTTTTGTTGGTGTACTTCCACGAGTTGATGTGAGGGGATCTGTCTGTGATTGCTGCCTGCTGTTCGATTGATGGAACCATCATCATGTCATAGTGCTCCTAAACAAATCCACCATAAAGCAGTCTGTTAATACAATCATCCATGAATTGGTCAGATATACAACATGTAAACACAATATTACAAGAGTCAGTCAGATATACAACATGTAAACACAATATTACATGAGTCAGTCAGATATACAACATGTAAACACAATATTACAAGAGTCAGTCAGATATACAACATGTAAACAATAATACAAGAGTCAGTCAGATATACAACATCTAAAAAATAATACAGGAGTCAGTCAGATATAGAACATGTAAACACAATATTACATGAGTCAGTCAGATATAGAACATGTAAACACAATATTACATGAGTCAGTCAGATATACAACATGTAAACACAATATTACATGAGTCAGTCAGATATACATGTAAACAATAATACAAGAGTCAGTCAGATATACAACATGTAAACAATAATACAAGAGTCAGTCAGATATACAACATGTAAACAATAATACAGGAGTCAGTCAGATATACATGTAAACAATAATACAGGAGTCAGATATACAACATGCAAACACAATAATACATGAGTCAGTCAGATATACAACATGTCAACACAATAATACAGGAGTCAGTCAGATATACAACATGTCAACACAATAATACATGAGTCAGTCAGATATACAACATGTAAACAATAATACAGGAGTCAGATATACAACATGTGAACACAATATTACATGAGTCAGTCAGATATACATGTGAACACAATAATACAAGAGTCAGTCAGATATACAACATGTAAACACAATATTACAAGAGTCAGCCAGATATACAACATGTAAACAATAATACAGGAGTCAGTCAGATATACAACATGCAAACAATAATACAGGAGTCAGATATACAACATGCAAACAATAATACAGGAGTCAGTCAGATATACAACATGCAAACAATAATACAGGAGTCAGTCAGATATACAACATGCAAACAATAATACAGGAGTCAGTCAGATATACAACATGTAAACACAATAACACAGGAGTCAGTCAGATATACAACATGTAAACAATAATACAGGAATCAGTCAGATATACAACATGTAAACAATAATACAGGAGTCAGTCAGATATACAACATGTAAACAATAATACAGGAGTCAGTCAGATATACAACATGTAAACAATAATACAGGAGTCAGTCAGATATACAACATGTAAACAATAATACAGGAGTCAGTCAGATATACAACATGCAAACAATAATACAGGAGTCAGTCAGATATACAACATGTAAACAATAATACAGGAATCAGTCAGATATACAACATGTAAACAATAATACAGGAGTCAGTCAGATATACAACATGCAAACAATAATACAGGAGTCAGTCAGGTATACAACATGTAAACAATAATACAGGAGTCAGTCAGATATACAACATGTAAATACCAACTGGGATTTGTCAGATTGTGAAATAGTAGACTTGAGATTGGTAGAATCCCTGGGAAGGTTAACCCGGTCAACAAATGCCCACAGAAGTTGGATGTGTCGGCCTAATGGCGCAAGAACGCTGCTCTGCTGTAAACAGGCACAACACAATCACGTCCAAAAAAAAAAAAAAAAAAAAAAAACTCCGGATGAACGCAGCAGAAGAAGAAGATTGGTAGAATGGGCCCTGCCAGATTGCATATTTCCACATGAGATTGGTAGAATGGACAATCCCAGATTGTATATTTCCACATGAGATTGGTAGAATGGACAATCCCAGATTGTATATTTCCACATGAGATTGGTAGAATGGACAATCCCAGATTGTATATTTCCACATGAGATTGGTAGAATGGACAATCCCAGATTGTATATTTCCACATGAGATTGGTAGAATGGACCCTGCCAGATTGTAGTAGGGATGTTTATTTGAAACCCGTTCCAATGGCTTTATTACAAAAGCAAGAAAGAAGCATTAACAGGTGTGGTAGAATTAAACAAAGAATTCATTTTGAATGAATTATGCACCATGGGTTGGTCAGAAGAATTCGCCATAGCATTCAGGCAAGCATCCCATTGCTTAGGTGGGCGGCGAATGCCGTCCGCAAAAAAGGATTGTGGTTGCTCACTGAACCAAGTGTTTACCGCGTTCATTACGTCTGCATCTGTGTGAAATCGTTGCCCCTTGAGAGCTTTTTTTAGAGGTCCGAACAAATGAAAATCACATGGTGACAAATCAGGACTATAGGGCTGGATGTTGCAGAATTTCCCCACTTCTTCCTTGCTAATGCTTCCTGCACAATCTTTGCGACATGCGGACGAGCATTATTGTGCAACAAAATCACACAGCGAGAAAGCATGCTGGGTCGTTTATTCTTGATGGCTTTTTGCAGCTTGTCTAGTGTTTGCAAGTAGTGGGTAGAGTTGATGTTGACACCAGGTTCATAAGTCGGCCAACAATAGCCCTTCATGGTCAAAAAATGCGCTCAGCGGAAACCTGTAACTTGAAATTTTTTGGCTTTTGGTGATCCAGCATGCTTCCATTGCATGCTCTCTCTTCTGCTACTCGGCTCAAAGTGGTGACACCATGATTCATCGTCTGCCACTATGCGGAAGATAAATGCATCACCCTCCATTCTGTACCGCAGCAAGTGGTTCAAACACCATTCCATGCGTTCCTCTTTTTGGTGGTCGGTCAACATCCGTGGTACCCACTGTGAAAACACCTTCCGATATTGCAGTTTCTTATGAACGACCTTCTGAATTGTCCAAATTGACACATCAAATTCTTTCGCTAGTGAACGTATGCTTCGACAATGGTTCATCTGTACTGCTGCATTAATTTTGGCGATGGCTGTTTCTGTTGCAACAATATGCACTTGACCCGGCCGTCGAAGATCTGTTGTGAACTGACGTCCTTTCCGAAACATTTGTGCAGTCTGTCACTGTTGTCTTCAACACATATTTGTTACCGTATGCTGCCTGCATTCTTCAATGAATTTCCACTGGTCGACATCCTTCAAATGAAAAACTGAATCACCGCTCTTTCAGCTCTCTTTGGACGGATTTTGGACCAACCTGGCCTTTTTCTCAATGGTCAGAAACAGAACCTATGCAATAAGCAATAAGCACGTGCTCTTTTATTCATTGGTCAGTACTTATCACATGACTATGACATGATCATGTTCAACGTACGCAATTTCGTGTGGTACGGTACAAATGGATTTCAAATATAAGATTGGTAGAATGGACCATACCAGATTGTATATTTCCACATGAGATTGGTAGAATGGGCCATGCCAAATTGTATATTTCCACATGAAATTGGTAGAATGGGCCATGCCAGATTGTATATTTCCACATGAAATTGGTAGAATGGGCCATGCCAGATTGTATATTTCCACATGAAATTGGTAGAATGGGCCATGCCAAATTGTACATTTCCACATGAAATTGGTAGAATGGGCCATGCCAGATTGTATATTTCCACATGAGATTGGTAGAATGAGCCATGCCAGATTGTATATTTCCACATGAAATTGGTAGAATGGGCCATGCCAAATTGTATATTTCCACATGAAATTGGTAGAATGAGCCATGCCAGATTGTATATTTCCACATGAAATTGGTAGAATGGGCCATCCAAGATTGTATATTTCCACATGAGATTGGTAGAATGGGCCATGCCAGATTGTATATTTCCACATGAGATTGGTAGAATGGGCCATGCCAAATTGTATATTTCCACATGAGATTGGTAGAATGGGCCATCCAAGATTGTATATTTCCACATGACATTGGTAGAATGGGCCATGCCAGATTGTATATTTCCACATGAGATTGGTAGAATGGGCCATGCCAGATTGTATATTTCCACATGAGATTGGTAGAATGGGCCATCCAAGATTGTATATTTCCACATGAGATTGGTAGAATGGGCCATGCCAGATTGTATATTTCCACATGAAACCAACCAGCTAATAAATGTTTGCTTGTTTAATGTGTATGATGTATGAATGGAATCATACACGTGGATCCAATGAAAGACCAGTCCGGCCCATAACAAGGATATAGATAAGTAACTTTCCTATTTTCATGTAGTGTTTTTCATGTAGTTGTGTTGGTTTGTATTTCGTTTTTCAGTGCTGATGAAGGCTTTAGCTGCAACGTCCATTCTGACACTTGTAATCATACTCTGGTAAAACTCACATCTACTTCTTCGATTTGGGTTATTTATTCATTGAATCTTTTATTTTAGCAGATGTGAGACAGAAGGGAAACTCTCTAACTATAGATTTATCTAATGCAATATTTCACTATCACTAAATGACAGAAAGAGAATCTGAAATGTTCTATAGAACCTGTCTTGCTGTATAGCAGTAAATCATGGAATGGGAATGAACAACTTAGCAAGAGCTTGAAAGCAGAGATGTAGTTCCTGAGACAATGTAGCAAGTGATGATGAGCAGCAATCTACATTAGCAGAGAGATTTCTTGGAAGAAACATGCATGCCAACAATAACTGACACAGATCCGTGCACCAGTCACCCAGGAACATTCTAAATGAGAGACAATGTCTTAGATTCAGTGAAGACCACAAGACGAGACAGCACATGTCTCCAACCTGCAGCTGTTCCTGCTCCTTCTCAAACAACCAGGCGTGCTTCATCCTGTGCTTGCGCTCAGCTTCGTTCAGAATTTCCGCAAATGATGCACTGTCTTCACTGGTGTTCTGAGACAGAAAAGAATCTAGCGACACTTTCGACGCATCCTTATCTGAAACTAGAAACAGCAAATGACACATCAAAATCAACGTGGCATGTGGATGTTCAGTATGACAAACACCACTGAGTGACACATGACATGACATCTGTATACCATACTGGAGACATGACATCTGTACATCCTACTGGAGAGACATGACATGACACCTGTACACCATACTGGAGGCACATGACATCTATACATCACACTAGAGGAACATGACAGCTATACACCACACTAGAGGAACACGACATGGCATGGCATTTGTACACCACACCGGAGGCACATGACATGATTGTACACCACAGCGGAGGCACATGATATCTGTACACCATACTGGAAGCGCATGACATGACTGTACAACATACTGGAGGAATATGACATCTGTACACTATACTGGAGGCACATGACATCTGTACACTACACTGGAGGCAGATGACATCTGTACATCATACTGGATGCACATAAAATGACATGTAGACCATACTGGAGGTACATAAAAATTACATATATGCACACGCTATAAGAGGCACATGAAATGAAATATTTGTACTCCATACTACGCCTGTGTGTTACCTGGGCCCTTGAGGCATTTTGGGATTATGTGAAACAAGGTGGAATAGTACAGGCAAAAAGCTTTTAGGCACAGTTGAAACAGTGCTGCTCTCAGGCCATACAGAGAAACATGCCTTTAAGAAAACAGAGGAAAGGAAATGATAAGAAAGCAGATTCAATGAATCTAAGAGCTGCTAAAGTCAGGACAAGTTCACAGAAGCCAAAGCGTAAATACAGATCAAAGTCAATATTCTGATGCCCATCAAGAGAAGCCGAGGATGCAGCAGCAAAAGGAAACCTCAAGGACCTTTACAGCACCACAAGGAAATAACTGGGAAGTTATAATAAACAAAGTGGACTTGTTTCCAGGAAGCTGATGCCAAGCACTTTCCCCAAAGAAAAAAAACATGAATTTTGTGAACTCATTTTGTCCTATCTGACAACAGGCAAGAAAATATAACAAACTGAGAGATGATGTGAAACAAACAGGAGTTAATGTTACCTGTCTCGTCTACAGGGTCGTCTCCCACATCCAGGTGTGTGTCTGCATACAAACTGAGAGATGATGTGAAACAAACAGGGAGTTCCCTTGAGCAAGATG
This sequence comes from Cepaea hortensis, assembly GCA_963921405.1. Lineage (NCBI taxonomy): Eukaryota > Metazoa > Mollusca > Gastropoda > Stylommatophora > Helicidae > Cepaea > Cepaea hortensis. The sequence goes on from OY992890.1 coordinate 1,540,144, forward strand.
GCGGGACATGTTTTCGTCCCGTAAAATGGAACGTGTTTTTTCCTAAATGTGTATGGATTAAGTGTGTTTTTCGTGTTTTAATGGAGTTCGGACCGTGCAACGGAGTTCGTGCACGCGCGCCCGGACTCCCTTCGGCGTATCATCGGCGCCCGGTGGCGATAGTTAAGCCTAACATGACGACCAGACGACTGACAAGAACACGGCGTGGCAAGAGGGCGGGCACACGCAGAAGGCGGTTAAAATGTGACAGATTGGGCATCGGACACGTTCGAGTACTGTACTGGAACTGTGCATCATTTAGTCAACGCCGACCCATTCTTGAAAAACTATTGTACAGAAACGATATTGTAGTCATACAAGAAACACAGCTCGGCGACGGAACAGTCAATGTCGCGGGATATCAGGGATTCTTTAACAATCGGCACCTCGGACAGGCCATTCTGGTCCGCGACAACATACTAGTGTCTGAGATCGATATGTCTTCCTGGAACAGTGATGCCCTGCAAGTGCAGGCATTAAGAATAATAACACCAGTGCAGCTTGTAATCGTCAATGTTTATGCGCGAAATGGGAAGGTCGACGTGCGACAATGGCAGAGTTTGTTCGATATGGATGAAAGGCATATCATCTACTGTGGGGACTTCAATGCCAGAGGCAGTCAATGGGGGAATTGCATCACCAATAGACAGGGAGAAGATCTGGAGGACGCCCTGTCATCTGCTGCCCTAATCTGTCTGAATGATGGGAAGGTCACCAGAATAGCCACTCGACCAGGTGACTCTGACAGCGTCATTGACTTGGCTCTGGTGTCGCCCACCATCGCACCAAGGTGCCGGTAGGGCACACTGGGATACCACGATAGTGACCACTACCCTTGTGTCATCCTGATCAAGAAAGACGGGGCCATGAGTCAAAGAAGCAAGACAAATGCCTTCCCGTACGACAACACTGGTCAAGACGCCATAAGCAAGATCAGAAGAAGAAAACTAACTTCCTCCCGCAGGAGACAAGAAAGATGGTTGCAGCCACCATGGTGGAATGGAGAGGTCGAGAAGGCATGGCTGGGAAAGAGGCAGGCTGTCAAAGACTGGCAAAAGGCCAGAAAGGCTAACATGCCACAGGTTGAGTTGGCGAACATGAAGACTGAGGTCGATAGGACGACGACTTTATTCAAATCCTGCGCCAAACATGCCAAGGCCGAGAAATGGGACGAGTTCTGCAGGAAGGTGTGCTACGAGCGATCTCTTACGACATTCTGGCGCCTCCACAAGAGCATGAACGGTGCTGCACAACGTAGGGGTACTCCAGACTTTCAAGGCACAGACCTGGCATGAAAAAAGTCGGATGCGGATAAAGGTAAGGCCCTTCTTGCACGCTACATAGAACAGACTGACCAGAAAGACGAGCCCGCCAGACAGAGGACCACAACGACACTCTCTCAGTTGTGCGAGGGGGTCGGGACAGACGAAGAATGGACAATCACAGCTGAGATAGTGCGTGCGATGCTCAAGAAATCACCTAACACCGCCCCAGGCCCAGACGGCATCCGATATGGTGACCTACTGGTGATATCAGATGATGACATGGAAGAACTGGCCAGAGAATTCAACACCAGTATCCAGAGGGGTCAGGTCAAAGAAGAATGGCTACACAGCTACTTGCTGCCGCTGCCAAAACCGAACAAAGACCATTCCAAGATAAGCGGCTACAGAATCATTACGATGCAGAATACTGTTGGCAAGCTACTGGAGAAAATTGTAGCACACAGACTTGCTTGTGACTTGGAACAGCTCGGCTGCTTCCCGCCCACACTTGGAGGATACAGACGCAACAAAGAGTCATGGCTGAATGTGGCGGTCTTTGCTCAAGATGTTTACGAAGGATTTCAGGTCAGAGAAGAGACATGTGCGGCCGCCATAGACTTAGAGGACGCATATAACAGAGTATCTTTCGAGCACTTGATGCAAACCCTCCTCAGGCTGAAAGTGCACCCTCACCTTGTACGATGGATAGCTGCAGTTTTGCTCCAAAGGAAGGTAGTGCTAAGATGCGGGAGTTGGTCTTCTGAGCCGATAACGATATGTCCAGGATTGCCGCAGGGTTCACCACTGTCACCAGTACTATTCAACGTGTATACGGTGCCGATCACTGAACAACAGTTGGATGGGAGGGGTAGGACTCTGTCATTCGTTGACGACATCCTCGTGTATCGACAGGGTCGAGATAGACAGGCGGTTGCCAATGATATGCAGGGCGAACTAGATCGAATTTCCTCATGGTGTGCTGATGCCGATGCCCTTGTCAACCCTGCAAAGGCAACGGTTACATGGTTCTCACTAAACAACCATATTGTGAAAACAGACCTGCCGGCAGTAAGAATGGATGGGAGCATTCTGAGTAGAACCCAGTCAATGACATATCTTGGCATGAGGCTTGATCGTAGCCTGTCCTTCAGAGATCATGTCGATTACGTCATAACGAAGGCTCGAAAAGGTTTGGCAGCAATGAGAGTCATGGCGACTGCCAATATCGAGCAAAGACTGCTATTACTTCTGTTCCAAGGACTTGTGCTTTCACGCATCGAGTATGCCCTGGCCATCCTCACTGTCAGCCCTACACAGATTGGAAGACTTGAAAAGGTACAAAACGAAGCCATGCGCATCATTTTGGGCTGCACGAGAGACACCAGCTGTGTAGCAATGAGATACCTCCTTGACTTCCCGACAATGGAACACAGGATCAAGATCTGGAGAGCTCGTGCATACTTAAAAATAAGTGCAGATGAGCAGCACCCTCTGCATGACGCTATATTCAGAGAAAAGGGTGACAGGCTAAAGAGGGGCAAATCATGGATGGGTCGGGCGGAAGATGTCGTCAGACAGGTCTGCAGTCTTACCAGTATCAACCCCGGCAAGGAATGGGTGCCGGTGCCTCCAGCTTTTAAGTGCACTTTCTCCTGCATTATCACACTCGATAGACAGTGCAGAGAGCAGAACCCTGCCGCTGTCAATGCAGAGGTTAACGCGCTCATCTATGAACACTCAGATAGCCCCGAAGTGCTCATCTATACAGATGGATCTGTTGTAAAGCAGCAGAGAAGTGCGTGGGAATTTACAGCCCGTTCGGCGGGCCGAACCGTTCAAGAATCCAGTGGTGCCCACTCTATGACCACGAGCAGCATGACGATGGAGGTGATGGCAGTTACACAGGCTTTCATATGGCTGGAATCACAGCATTATACCAACGTGTGTGTACTAAGTGATTCAATGAGCATGATTCAGAAGGTCGAAGCTGGATCTGTACGTAGACAGTGGACTGAATCGCTGCGGAAGTCTGTTGTCCGTAAAGTCACCTTCATCTTCGTCCCGGGACATGCGGGAGTCGAGGGAAATGAACGAGCTGACAAACTGGCTGGCTCTGCACCCCCTGTAGATGGCCAGCCCATGGATCGTGCCGATGTTATTAACGTCCTTAAAGATATGGCGAGAACAGAGGACTTTGACGTCAGTGATTCCACATCGCTGTCCAGGATGAAAGACCTGGGAGTAAGAATCGGCACAGCCAGACGCGAGAGGTACATCGGGAAAACAAAGCGTCTCGTCAATCAACACAGAACTGGCACTATTAGCCACCGGACGCTGATGAATATGCTGGGGGGAGGATCTGAGCACCTATGGACATGTCCGGAGTGCAGCGAAGATACCCCAACTGATAACTGATAACTGATAAACAGGAGTTAATGTTACCTGTCTCGTCTACAGGGTCGTCTCCCACATCCAGGTGTGTGTCTGCATACAAACTGAGAGATGATGTGAAACAAACAGGAGTTAATGTTACCTGTCTCGTCTACAGGGTCGTCTCCCACATCCAGGTGTGTGTCTGCATCCTGCAACGGTTGTTCAGCATCAGGTGGTCTCTTGCCGGCGGGCGTTGTCTTCCGCCTGCCTTCTGGTGTCTCAAACGTGGACGGTGTACCTGCTGAAAAATCAGCACAGTCTCAGCAGCGGATGGACAGGAGAAATCCTAGACTAATCACATAATGCTATGGTTTGTCTACAGATTGTCAACACTTAACATAGCTGGAGACAGGAGAAATTCTAGACTGATTACATTACGCAATTGTCTGTCTACAGAATGTCAACACTTAACGTAACAGCTGGAGACAGGGAGACCTATAACTAAGAACACATTCATGGAGATGGGGAGACTTATGACTAAGAACACATTCATAAGTACAGGGAAACCTATGACTAAGAACACATTCATAAGTACAGGGAAACCTATGACTAAGAACACATTCATAAGTACAGGGAAACCTATGACTAAGAACACATTCATAAGTACAGGGAAACCTATGACTAAGAACACATCAATGATGATGGGGAGACCTATAACCAAGAACACATACATGGAAACGTGGTGACTTATGACTAAGAGTCATAACTGAAATGATACTGAATCTGTCCAATGTTTGTGAGAAAGTATTCATAACAGAACCCGTCCAATGTTTGAGAGAAAGTATTCATAACTGAAACGATACAGAACCCGTCCAATGTTTGCGCAAGTGTTAACATTAGCCATGCTGGCCTGACAACCCAGTGGTCATATGTTCAAATCCTAGTAAAGGTGGACATTTGTGCGTAACTGGCCTAACTCTGTGGACCCAACACCAGGAGATATTCTGGGAAGTACAAGCCGTCACATGGCCCATCCAACACCAAGAGATATTCTGGGAAGTACAGGCCATCACATGGCCCATCCAAGCTGACACCCAACACCAGGAGATATTTTAGGAAGTACAGGCCGTCACAGGACCCATCCAACACCAAGAGATATTCTGGGAAGTACAGGCCGTCACATGACCCATCCAAGCTGACACCCAGCACCAGGAGATATTCTGGGAAGTACAGGCCGTCACATGACCCATCCAACACCAGGAGATATTCTGGGAAGTACAGGCCATCACATGACCCATCCAACACCAGGAGATATTCTGGGAAGTACAGGCCGTCACATGACCCATCCAAGCTGACACCCAACACCAGGAGATATTCTAGGAAGTACAGGCCGTCACATGACCCATCCAAGCTGACACCCAACACCAGGAGATATTCTGGGAAGTACAGGCCGTCACATGACCCATCCAAGCTGACACCCAACACCAGGAGATATTCTGGGAAGTACAGGCCGTCACATGACCCATCCAACACCAGGAGATATTCTGGGAAGTACAGGCCGTCACATGACCCATCCAACACCAGGAGATATTCTGGGAGGTACAGGCCATCACATGACCCATCCAACACCAGGAGATATTCTGGGAGGTACAGGCCGTCACATGACCCATCCAACACCAGGAGATATTCTGGGAAGTACAGGCCGTCACATGACCCATCAGGAGATATTCTGGGAAGTACAGGCAGTCACATGACCCATCAGGAGATATTCTGGGAAGTACAGGCCGTCACATGACCCATCAGGAGATATTTTAGGAAGTACAGGCCGTCACATGACCCATCAGGAGATATTTTAGGAAGTACAGGCCATCACATGACCCATCCAACACCAGGAGATATTCTGGGAGGTACAGGCCGTCACATGACCCATCCAACACCAGGAGATATTCTGGGAAGTACAGGCCGTCACATGACCCATCAGGAGATATTCTGGGAAGTACAGGCCGTCACATGACCCATCAGGAGATATTCTGGGAAGTACAGGCCGTCACATGACCCATCAGGAGATATTTTAGGAAGTACAGGCCGTCACATGACCCATCAGGAGATATTTTAGGAAGTACAGGCCGTCACATGACCCATCAGGAGATATTTTAGGAAGTACAGGCCGTCACATGACCCATCAGGAGATATTTTAGGAAGTACAGGCCGTCACATGACCCACCGATAAACATGTGGTTAGCACCATTTACCAAATAGCCTCAGGGATGGGAAAGGGCCTTGAACTTGTTAATCGTGAGCAATGGAAGAAGTATGCAAGTCAATGGGAACATTCTTCAACAAGTGAATCAGTACAATTATCTTGGAACAGTCATAAGATCTGACAGGAGATGCCTTGAAGAGATTAGAACAAAAATCGCCATGGCGAAGGTAGCCTTTTGCAAGATGAACAACATGCTGACCAATAAACAGAGGTCATCTCCAACGAGAAAAAGTGTGTTAAAGAACTTGGTGACAACTGGCAAGATCGAGGGGAAGAGAACAAGGGGAAAGCAGAGAAGTAAATACCTGAATGGCTTGACCACATGGTATGGTCGAGACAAGAACACAGAGCTGAGTCTATGACTCTGGTGATCATGTGAGATGGTGATAGAAGACTGCCCATGCTTATAGGCATGGCACATGATAATGATGATTGAAAGGGAAAAAAAACAGATCGGTGAAGACCTGTGACTAAAGGTGCCACACACACACTGATGACATCATCTAGAAATTTACTCACAAACATTAGAAACTCCTGTATCAAGTCGATTCCTGAATTTCATCTGAATTTCTCTCAACTTGACCAAATCATTTTTGTCAAGTGCCTCAAAATATTCTGTCTGCTCCTGCAACTTGGGGATATCTGGGAAGAAATCTCTCTCAATGATTTTGCTGATGCCCTGAAACAGACATAAGAACAACTGTAATCTCACACTAAACAGACAAGGGAACAACTGTAATCTCACACTAAACAGAAACTCAAGGAAGAAAATCAGCACACAGCACCAAAAAAAAAAAAAAAAGCAGAAGCTATCCATGACTGAACCTGCTACTGTAGATATCACCAAAGAATAATTTATTTGTATACTTTTACTATTTTTTTTATCATTTAACATGACGGAACATATTTTTGAAGTCAAGTTTTCATTTCTGTCTATGACCCATTTGAGACAATCTGAATCTCGCATGGACTGGCAATACAATTTATTATTTTAGAATTACTGTAAATGAGAGGATACTGTTACATGAGTATTTTCTTTTAATCTGCAGCATGTCTTGCATTTTTTCATCTCTGATTATTGTGTAGCGTCTGTTGGAGACATTTTGCTGGAGAGACTCTGACTGGGACACAATGGAAAGGTGTGCAGAGAGCAGTATCCTAAGAAATCAATATCCCGACACTCAAATGTGAATATCTCCGCTTAGAATTGACATCCAGGCATAATTGAGGCACCTTTGGATTTTTAAGGCCTATCTACCTGTGGTGGTCTCATTAGTAAATAAGCAATTATAAAAATCATGACCAGCATACCTATATATAGTTTCTGCAAAGTGTCTATTTGCAATCCAATTGCGAATAAACGAAGTGTCTATTCGCAATCAAAGGCTGGTCACGTGACATATGTGACGTCATCGGGACATGTGTTTGACTTTATTATACATTTTTGTTAAGGTTTCATTGTGTCCTCAGTAGCATAGTGGTAAGTATCTCCGCCTGTCACGCGGGAGACCAAGATTCGATTCCCCTCGCTGGTGAGACTTTTTTTTCCGGTTATTCGGCATTTTGATAAAATTAGCTAACTTACTGGTAACTGATAGTAATTATTTATTTCTTGGAAAATGTCTCATTTTTGCTTCACATGTATCCTGCCCTGTTACCATACTTGTTTTTCAAATGTACCTCGTCCACGACGCCTAACGGCATAAGTGGAAGGCAACAACACCAACTTCTGGAATAAATGCCATGGTTGATTTTGATGTCCTGTAAAAGATACTCAACTAACTGTACCTTCTGAAACAAACATGAATAGTCGCCGGGTCTGTAGTGAAGTGGTTATGAATGCATTTCGTAATCCTGCATACCGCATTCGAACTGAGTGTCAGTGGTTCAGAAAGAAATGGCAAACTACTGAACGTTAACATGCCCGGGAATTTAAAAAACATTCTGTTGATTTGCCAAACCAAGCCATACATCAGTGTCTGGATTAATTCATTGAAACGTATTGATCGACACGGAGATGTCAAATATATCATGATATGTTTATAGGATATCTGAATTTGTTGTTGGTTTGCTTTGAATGCAAGCGTAGCCAATATACGTGCTACTACTAATAGCTGCCACTACTGGAGAGTGCACTGGACTGATTTGCATCTGGATTATTTTTCCTATATTACCATTGCTCTCACCATCAGGTAAACCCTCTCAGGAACTTCAGGCAAGGGCAGACTTGAGCATTCCCCGTACATGGCTGCTAACTTGTATAAGCTTGTTAGATGTGTACTCACTCCATATTGTTTAAGGTAAGGATTTCCCACAGCTTGTTTGTAACTTCTCTATCAAACACTCAGTATTATACACAATTTGATTGCAGACACTTCGTTTATTCACAATTTGATTGTGAATAGAGACTTTGTTTATTTGCAATTTGATTGCGAATAGAGACTTTGTTTATTCGCTACTCAATTGTGAGTAAAGTTGCTTCATTGTTATTAACAATGTTACTTTTACTAACAAAATAGTAGCACTCATTAAGTGACTTTATCTATCAGTAGTGAGTATAATTAATAGTAATAGCTAACAGAGTACTAATAATTAATCATTATAATTATTTATCTGAAAAATGGCAAACCTGAGAGAAGTCATCCTCGCTGAGAATTTTTCTAGCTTTCGTCAATTTCGTTAGCGGAGTTTGAAAGTTGAGTGAGACAACGTTGCTCTTGGCTATCTCAGATAGTATGATCTTGTCGCCCATGTTGTGACCTGTGTGTGTGGTACAGCACTCCGTGACGGCGCTGGCTGTCACTGACCACACACTGACACTACAGTACCACCAGTGCTGGCTGCCACTGACCACACACTGACAGTACCACCAGTATCTGACGGCGCTGGCTGTCACTGACCACACACTGACAGTACCACCAGTATCTGACGGCGCTGGCTGTCACTGACCACACACTGACAGTACCACCAGTATCTGACGGCGCTGGCTGTCACTGACCACACACTGGACAGTACCACCAGTATCTGACGGCGCTGGCTGTCACTGACCACACACTGGACAGTACCACCAGTATCTGACGGCGCTGGCTGTCACTGACCACACACTGGACAGTACCACCAGTCAGTATCCGACAACACACTGAATTAACTCGGGAATCCCGTGGTCCAGGTCAGTAGAAAAACAAAAACAAACAAGTTGAAAGCATAAACTTCAAACAGCTGGTGTTACGTCACTGAAATGTATCACTTTAAATATCCCCACACAACAGCCGAGACAAAGCTGTCAGTGACAATATGGTACAGCCAACAATGAGTCGACCGTGTCATGTCAGCGAAGGCAGTAAACAACAGGTCCTGGAACACAATCGTCCACACTCCGTCCTCGGGCAGACATGTTCCACACCGGAACTTCCGCTACCCCAACATCATCATCATCATCCACTTCTGCCGTCAAGCGCCGTGGGCAGGAATAATTTGCGCTCCAGCGCTCGATGGCCGGCACTGGATAGTGTCGTTCCATGTGATTGTACAATGTCTTTGATGTCGTCAATCCATTTTCTTCTTGGACGCCCTCTTGCAAACGTAAAACATGATTATACCCGAACTAAGAGACTTTTGCGAGAACCAAGTGATGACTGTGAATCTACAACAATGGCCAGACTACGAGAGCAGCAAATTAAAAGAGGTGTGGCCAAACAAGAACACTACGCAGGAAGCCAAAGAAGATTGATAAACCAACACAGAACTGGCGTCGTTAGCCGCTACACGCTGCGGGATTTGCTGAGGAGGGGATCCGAGCACTTATGGACTGAATGGTTCGATGTGCAATGAGGATGATCTGTCGACTAACTAACTAAATACCCAAACATTCAGTATACTCACACACACGCCCACCGGTCATAACACCACATACTCATCTCTGATTTAAAGCATGTATCGGGTTCCTTGACATTGTTACCCGCCAATCAATAAATCATGTGCCGTCTCCACAATGAAGTTTTGCTGCAATAAATCTCCAACACTTTGTCACTCACCCACGTTGTCTTCTTCATCTTCTTCATATCATTCACAGGACGTTACAGTCAACTCACTTTTTACTGTTAATGATTGATTGGCAAGTTTACGCTCAATAGTTTGCTATTATTCCTTGTAGGCTACTAGTGTCATATTTGATTTCTTCAATGTCTATTTACATCCATCTAACCAATTATTTTTGGGTCGTCCTCTCACCTTCTGGCATGTTGAATACTTCAGCCAATGGTTGATCTTGTTACATTCTAACTTCTTCTTCTTCTTTCGTTCGCCTGAAATGTGTTTATAACTGCAATGTTGTCTCTTGTATGAATCTAACAGTCTTTTTTAGTTCACTCAGCGGTCCATAGAGTTTATCTTCCACTGTTGTCTCTCTAGGCCAGAAGGTTCGCCTGGATATGTTGTGATTTGGGCAACCCTGGAGTATGTGCTCTGCTGTCTAACTAAATGTCAGGGCCATTTAATTCTTTCGTGTTCTGTAAAGTCAGTGAGCCAGGTTAGAATGTAACAAGAGCAACCATTGGCTGAAGTATTCAACATGCCAAAAGGTGAGAGGACGACTGTCAAGATGCTGGATAGGCATAGAGAGAAGTAGGATAGGTATAGATAGAAATAGGACAGGACGGAGGAAAGTAAAGGACAGAGACAGGACATAATAAGGACCTTTACAAGAGAATAGATAGAGAGAGACAGTATAAGGAGATAGAACTCCAAACTAGTGTTAGGACCAGACCTAGACAGGACACGCATGTGTCATAGCTAGGACATGACTAGGACATACCGGGATTAACTCCCGACATAGGACAGAGTATAGTAATCACGGGGACTACCCGTAAACAGACTGAACTCTAGTATAGCTGTAGGCTACGAGGACTGGACCACTAAACTACGTGACAAGTAATCCAGCACGTTGTGCGGCTGACCGCACGAGATCGGGGTACGAGGAGCTGGACGGAGCTGTGAATTCAGGCAGACCGGGACCGACAGTTAGAGCGACAGGACCTTTGTGTTTACCCTCGCCAGTTGTGTAGTTTAGAGAGGGCATAGTTATACGTAGCTAACATTGAGAATGTAGTTGAGTGTTGAATACCAGTGGTGTATGCTCGTAAGACGAGCCCTGTAATATATATAGATTAAAGCGTGATTCTTTTTCCTCCATTCACCCAAAGACGTGTTTGTAATTATGAGGGGTGAATGAAGGAACCAGTGTGCTTGTATGAATTCAGGTTGTTGACAGGCGGTTCGAAATGGTGTCAGAAGTTCTTATGAACCCATGACAAGTTTGAAAGTGTACGAAATGGTGTCAGAAAGTGGTTTTTGAATCTACGCGAGAATGTATGGTCGAAATGGTGTCAGAAAGTGGTTTTTGAATCTACTCGAGAATGTGTGTACGAAATGGTGTCAGAAGTTCTTATGAACCCATGACAAGTTTGAAAGTGTAAGAATGCGAAAGACAGTGGTCTTGAAATCTACGCTAGATTAAGTGTGCGAAACGAGGTCAGACAGTGGTCGTTGAATTTACGCAAAATTGTGTGTGCGCTAGATTGAGTATCGAAATATTGTTAGAAAGTGAGCTATGAACTTACGCGAGATAGTGTAATTAAATGATGTCAGCAGTTCGTATGCGCTAGAGTGTGATTCAATATATTGTGTAAATTGTGAAATAACAAAGATTAACATGTTTCACAGTGAAGTTTCAGTTGAGGTCAAATAGAGGTGAAGACACGACGACATTTGACACGACAAACGACAGACAAACTTTAATACGTTATTTCGCATTTCAGCATCCCGTCGGAGCGAATTACTACACATAAATTGTTAAGTGCGATATCATCTTGTGCGTGTGTTACATTTTCGGAAAATTAATTTGTGCTGCTCTATGTAACAGAATGCAGAGCAGACGTATTCAGAACACCAGTTCAACCTGAAATTGAGAAGAACTCCCTATAGGCCCAAGAAAGTAAAAAGTTTTTCAGATAAGTATACATATAGTTTTGATAGGCAGAGATTAGATTGGCATCTTAAATTGAAATGCTGTAAATAATTAATATTAATATAGAAACATTTATTTCTCCTTGAGTATATATTTAATTGTATTTGATTGTGTGTACAAGTATTATCAAAGATGTCAAAATTAGGAGAGTGTATACAGGCAGGTAAAGACCTTGGTTATGTTGGTGATAAATTAGAGCAATGATTATTCAGAACACCAGTTCAACCTGAAATTGAGAAGAACTCCCTATAGGCCCAAGAAAGTAAAAAGTTTTTCAGATAAGTATACATATAGTTTTGATAGGCAGAGATTAGATTGGCATCTTAAATTGAAATGCTGTAAATAATTAATATTAATATAGAAACATTTATTTCTCCTTGAGTATATATTTCATTGTATTTGATTGTGTGTACAAGTATTATCAAAGATGTCAAAATTAGGAGAGTGTATACAGGCAGGTAAAGACCTTGGTTATGTTGGTGATAAATTAGAGCAATGGGCAAGTAATAAATATAGAGAATACACAGACAGAAAAGCAGCAATTGACAAAGAGGAAAGGGACAGAAAAGCGGCAATGGACAAAGAGGAAAGGGACAGAAAAGCGGCAATGGACAAAGAGGAAAGGGACAGGAAGGCAGCAAGTGAAAGAGATGAACGAGCACAGGAACGCCAGCATCAGAAAGACCTTGCGGAACTGGCTGAGGCCACGAAATTAAAGGAAGTAGAACTGGCTGAGGCCACAAAATTAAAAGAAGTAGAACTGGCTGAAGCCACAAAATTAAAGGAGTTAGAAATAAAAGAAAAACAACTTGCACTAGAGGCACAAACACAGGTGAAATTGAAGGAGTTAGAGATTGAATCTCACGTACAGATTGCCACCACCAAATTAAAGAGTAAAGAAGAGGAGAATAAGTTCAACAAGTACAAAGGGTTGGTCAAACCCTTCTACCAAGGCGACTCCATATCTGCATGGACTGAGAATGTGGAATTTCAGCTTAAATTCCAGGAAGTACCACGAGAACATTGGGCGATGGTCTATATGAAGAACCTCTCGGGGGAGCCCTTAAAAGTGATAGAATATATCCCCCAAGAGCTTAGAAGTAATTATGATTACATTAAACAACGCATTATGCAACAATTTTTGCTAGACGCCCCAGGTTACCAAATTCAGTATTCTAAATTAAAACCTAAACCAAATGAAACGTTCATTGACTATGTTTCTAACGTACAGAATGTATTTTGCAAATGGCTAAACGCTGCAAAGGTAGACAAAAGCTTTGAGATACTCAAAAACTTGATGATAATGGATAAAATCATCTCCACTGTACCTTCTCCCTTTGCAAAGTTTCTGCAGCAAGCTGACGTTGAGTCATTAGAACAATTATAAAAACGGGGGTCCGCATATTTTTCCTCAAATCGAGACATTTTTAAGTCATCTGTAGAAGAGTCTAAAATTGTAGCATTTGCCAAAAGTAAACCTCAGAAACCATTTCAAATGAGGGATAAACCTAAATCAAAGCCACCTCAATGCCCATATTGTCACTTGATGCATGACCAGTTTTCTATGTGTGACAAAAGCCCAGGATATTCGTCTCACTTAGAGATGATGATAAAGAAGCAAGAGAGCAAAAGAAACACGTATAGACGTGCAGTTAAATGCTACTTTTGTCGGGCATTTGGTCACTATAGCTCCAGGTGTGTTGGACGTCAGAGATTGAGAGCCAGTAATGCTGTACTTGTCGATACTTCGTCTGAGAGTGAATGTGAACATGAGAGTGAAAGTGAAGAAGTGTTACCATACAGTGATAATATTGTAGCTGCTATTGATGTTTTAAACTTTGATAGTTGTGTTATATGCCATCAATTTCATGAAGACGGAGTGCTAAAGTGCGGGCACGCAGTTCCGTTTTCCAGTGAAAACGCCAACGCAGCCATTGCCTCCAGAGGCAAATTAGCGTTCCATGACGGAATGGTTAATAACAAGCACTGTCAGTGTTTACTAGATAGCGGGAGTACCCTCATTGGCCTTAGGAAGGAATTGGCCAAGCCAGAAGATTATACGGGCGGCTTTGTAAAGTGCCGTACCTTCTCGGGTAACATAGAAAAATACCCATTAGCAAAAGTCCGTATAGACACTCCATTCCTGTCCGGCACATTTACGTGCGCCATCCTACACAACCCGTGTACGGATTTGATAATTGGTTGCCTACCAGAGTTAAAAACTTGTACCGCAAAAGAAATATTAGCCTGGAGAGAAATACATAAGGCTAATGCGGTAACCAGGTCGGAAACACAGAAACAAAAAGATGACCTGCAAGAAGAAATGCTACAACCGATAACACCAAGTGGTACAGTAAACAACACCACCAAACAAAATTTCATAGAGGCGCAACGCGCCGATCCATCTATCTCACGCTATTTCAGATTTGTGGGCGAGAAACCAAAAATGACCAAAAACGCGTCATGGTATTTTAAACTACATAATGGTATTCTAACTAGAAACTATAATAGAGATAACCATGAAATTCAGCAAACGGTACTACCTGTCGAACATCGACAAACAGTCCTACGAATCGCACACGATGCGCCGTTTGCTGGACATCTAGGCTATGATAAAACCAGAGCCAGAATTTTAGCTCATTTTTACTGGCCAAAATTTTGTAAAGACATTAAAAACTTTTGTCGTTCATGTACCATATGTCAGCAATTAGTACGAAAGGGTAAACATGTTACAGCTGAGGTCCAACCAACAACATTGGCCTCTAGACCATTTGAATGTGTAGCAGTAGATATTGTTGGACCTTTGAATCATGTGTCCAACAAAGGAAACAGATTCATCCTAACTCTGGTAGATTTCTGTTCGAGATGGGTAGAGGCGGTAGCGCTAAAATATATAAGTTCCAAAGATGTGGTTAACGTATTTTTACATCTGTTTTCCCGCTTTGGATTTTCCCGTACCATCCTATCAGACCGGGGTACCCAATTCATATCAGCTGCAACGCAAGCTCTGACGAAATTATTAGGAATAAAACAGTATTTCACAAGCCCCTATCACGCGGCGGCCAATGGTGTTATAGAAAAAATAAATGGAGATTTAAAACATATGTTGGCCAAGGTGACAGCAGAAAACTCATCAGATTGGGATACACTGTTACCAACAGTGCTGTTCGCCTACCGAGAAATTCCGCATTCAATTACGGGTTTCTCACCATTCGAACTAGTATACGGGGTGAACCTACGAGGACCCCTAAGCATTTACCACCAGCTGGTAACCAACACCTCAGATACCTTAACACCGGTATCACCATATTAGGTAGTTACTGAAACACGCGACAAAATTATGAGAGCGTGTACCATCGCAAAATCATCTTTGGAGCGAAAAGGACAGATCTACCGCCATTACGCCAATAAAGGTGCCAAGACCTTACACCTCGAAACAGACCAACAAGTATTACTCCTGTTACCCGATAAAATAAACTTACTTCTAACATCATAGCAAAGGCCATTCAGAGTGGTACGAAAGATATCAGATGTTGATTATGAAATATCGATGAAAAACAAACTCAAGATATTCCATATCAACATGCTGAAACCTTATTACTCAAGACAGGAACACCAGACAGAAGACGAACACAATGCAACCACACCAAGTCATCAGACAGGAGACAAACATAATGCAACCACACCAGACAGTAGTCAGACAGGAGATGAACACAATGCAACTACACCTTGCAATCAGACAGAAAACGTACTCAGCACAACCACAATTTTGAATCAAACTTACGATGACGACATGGAAATACCAGTTCCAACAGTAGACATGACTGCAACAATTGACAGTATACACATAGAACCAACACTTACAGATGAACAGAAACAACAGACAATAGCATTAGTAACAGAATACAGACAGATCTTCTCAGACATTCCAGGTAGGACAGATAGAATAGAGCACTCCATTCTTATTTCGGACTATACTCCGATAAAATGTAGACCATATTCCATCCCTTTGAATTATAGGGAAAAACTCGATAAAGAAATTCTTCATATAGAAGCGAGAGGAATAATTCAAAAGTCTCAGTCGGAGTATTCATTTCCTATAGTCCTGGTAAAAAAGAAGGACTCAACAATTCGCCTCTGCGTCGATTATAGGAAACTAAATAGTATCACAAAAATAGACGCAGAACCTATTCCTTCATGTGAAGATCTACTCTTAAATATGGCAACATCTACCATCTTCTCAAAACTTGACCTAACTAAAGGTTATTGGCAAGTTCCTATGAATAAAGATTCAATCCATCTTACTGCCTTTTCAACACCTTTAGGTCTTTATGAATGGCGATTTCTTCCTTTCAGCTTACGCAATGCACCTGCTACTTTTGTCCGTCTAACTAGAGATCTTTTACATGGAGTAACAGACACTCAGTCATATATAGACGACACATGTATACATACAACAGACTGGACAAAACACTTGCAAAAACTGAGACAAGTCTTCGAAAGGATAAAGATATTTGGACTTACAGTGAAGCCAACCAAAGGGGAGCTGGGCTTGGAGAAAATCGACTTCCTAGGCCATACTATATCGAAAGGCCATTTAGAAACTGATAGCAAAATTGTGACAAAAATTCTAAACCTCACTATGCCAGTTACTAAAAAGCAAGTGAGAAGTTTACTTGGTCTTGTAAACTACTATAATAAATTCATTCCCAATTTAGCAGAAATTACCAGTGTTTTTTTCTAATCTATTGAAGTCGAATGTCAAAATCAATGTGAAAGATGCTACTCTAATTAATGCTATGTCAAAACTTAAGCATTGTTTTAGCAATGTCCCAATCCTTCGTTTGCCTTATAGCACCTTACAATATTTTCTTAGGACTAATGCCAGCACAGTATCCAAAGCAGGCGTCCTGGGCCGAAATATAATGACGTCCTGCATCCTGTAATGTATGTAAGACGTAAGATTACTCAAACTGAAGCCAAATATGGAGTCTCTGAATTGGAAGCTTTAGCGATAGTGTACTGTGTCCATAAGCTACACCGATTTTTGGCAGGGACACATTTTGTCATAGAAACTGACAACTCCCCGCTCACTGTCATGGAGACAGGGGTCCACAAGAACAATAGGATATACAGATGGTCCCTGATCCTCCAAAATTACTCGTTTTCGGTCAGGCACATCAGTGGCAAGTCTAATACACTAGCTGACATGCTAAGTAGACCTACGAACTTTGAGGTACCTGAATTACCAAAGAAAGACGACGTAACTCCATCATCGTCTCTGACATTGGTACCAGAGTGTGAACAGAGAGATGTGCCATTATAAAGAAAACTGTCCACACGTATGACTGACTATTTACGTCGATTCAACATATTATAGTCGACACTAGTGTTTATACATTATGAATACACTCCAGGAACATCGCGTGGAATATCCAACTATGTACATAGAAACTATGATATTAACTTTAGATATTCGTAAAGGAAAGGACACGACATCTTCAACGTGCCTGGATTAGAGTAATTAATTAGTTTAAGGAATATAAATGTATCTATTAATATGTATATAAACATGATATGAATATCTATGTATTTAAGTGTCATGTATAATATATATTTTTTATTGCAGTTGCATATAATACTATAGTTTGTATATGTAGTTAATTTGTAAAAACAAAACTTTAGATTATGTAGATTAATTAAACCTTTCCCAATCCCCAATTAAATACACATATAATTAGTCTTAAAATTGAGTACTTTAGCTTAATCACATCCTATCAGTCTCCTGATAGTCTATCATCCCATAAATTAATTTAATAATAGTTAGAACAATCTATTTATTTAACACAGTTTAAGTTACAAAGATAACATCAATAAATTTTTTTTACCATCTAGAATTATACTTAGATTAAGGGAACCAACACATTTCACCCCATTTAATTTAATTATTCAAATTACCTTCCCTTAGTCAGTAAATCTCAGTACACAAAATTATAGTTTAATTAAATATTAGTTAGTATACTTAGAATAAGGGTAAACAACCCATTTATTTTGTACATAATGTATATATATATATATATATATATATATATATATATATATATATATATATATATATATATATATATATATATATATATATATATATATATATATATATAGTGCCAATATACCGCACTATTAATCGGCTCAAGAGTCGTCTAAAACTGAGCCAAAACTATTATACATTTTTTTCCATTATTTTATTTCATTTTATTTAATTTATTTTTATTTTTATTTTCCTAATAGTTAATGTTCTTGTGTCATTGTAATGTCACAATATATATTGCAATGACATATTGTCAGCAACTCAGCTTTGACAGGCATACAAGGGTTCCTCTTTTGTACCACACGAAATGATAACTCATACGTCGTACAAAAGGATACAAATATGATACAAATTTATTATGAGCTAGTTGTACATTAGCTCTGCGAGCGGATCACCACATAGGTAATACATATCATGGTATATCGTGATGATGTTATGTGAAAGATGATATCGATGGTAACATCTATCGAAGTTAAGTCTAAGTCATAACTATTGCTACTGTCCTTTTAAGCAAGAAAGTATTCACAGCGAATACATCAGTCCGTCTTCTACGCTGTCGGGTCCCGGTCTGACGATCTTCGTGGCGTGTCCAGCCATGAGCAGTTGACCCTTCGTGCGCCAGCTGCTCTTGTTCACTTGTCTTATAACATTGATTACCTCTTGTTCACTTGTCTTGTATCATTGTTTACCCCCTGTTCACTTGTCTTGTATCATTGTTTACCTCATGTTCACTTGTCTTGTATCATTGTTTACCGCTTGCTCCCTTGTCTTGTATCATTTTTACCGCTTGCTCCCTTGTCTTGTATCATTGCTTACCTCTTGTTCACTTGTCTTGTTATATCATTGTTTACCTCCTGTTCACTTGTCTTGTTATATCATTGTTTACCTCTTGCTCCCTTGTCTTGTTATATCATTGTTTACCTCTTGCTCCCTTGTCTTGTTATATCATTGTTTACCTCCTGTTTACTTGTCTTGTTATATCATTGTTTACCTCTTGTTCACTTGTCTTGTTATATCATTGTTTACCTCCTGTTCACTTGTCTTGTATCGTTGTTAACCACTTGTTCACTTGTCTTATATCATTGTTTACCTCTTGTTCACTTGTCTTGTATCATTGTTTACCTCTTGTTCACTTGTCTTGTTATATCATTGTTTACCTCTTGTTCACTTGTCTTGTTATACCATTGTTTACCTCTTGCTCCCTTGTCTTGTTATATCATTGTTTACTTCTTGTTCACTTGTCTTGTTATATCATTGTTTACCTCTTGTTCACTTGTCTATTTATATCATTGTTTACGTCTTGCTCCCTTGTCTTGTTATATCATTGTTTACATCCTGTTCACTTGTCTTGTTCTATCATTGTTTACCTCTTGTTCACTTGTCTTGTTATATCATTGTTTACCTCCTGTTCACTTGTCTTGTTATATCATTGTTTACCTCCTGTTCACTTGTCTTGTTATATCATTGTTTACCTCTTGTTCACTTGTCTTGTTATATCATTGTTTACCTCTTGTTCACTTGTCTTGTTATATCATTGTTAACCTCTTGTTCACTTGTCTTGTTATATCATTGTTTACCTCCTGTTCACTTGTCTTGTTATATCATTGTTTACCTCTTGTTCATTTGTCTTGTATCATTGTTTACCTCTTGTTCACTTGTCTTGTTGTATCATTGTTTACCTCTTGCTCCCTTGTCTTGTATCATTGTTTGCCTCTTGTTCACTTGTCTGGTATCATTGTTTACCTTTTGCTCCCTTGCCTTGTATCATTGTTTACCTCTTGTTCACTTGTCTTGTATCATTGTTTACCTCTTGTTCACTTGTCATGTATCATTGTCTACTTCTTGCTCCCTTGTCTTGTATCATTGTTTACCTCCTGTTCACTTGTCTTATATCATTGTTTACCTCTTGCTCCCTTGTCTTGTATCATTGTTTACCTCTTGTTCCCTTGTCTTGTATCATTGTTTACCTCTTGTTCACTTGTCTTGTATCATTGTTTACTTCTTGCTCCCTTGCCTTGTATCATTGTTTACCTCTTGCTCCCTTGTCTTGTATCATTGTTTACCTCCAGTTCACTTGTCTTGTATCATTGTTTACAGCTTGCTCTCTTGCCTTGTATCATTGTTTACCTCTTGTGCACTTGTCTTGTTGTATCATTGTTTACTTCTTGCTCCCTTGTCTTGTATCATTGTTTACTTTTTGCTCCCTTGTCTTGTATCATTGTTTACCTCCAGTTCACTTGTCTTGTATCATTGTTTACAGCTTGCTCTCTTGCCTTGTATCATTGTTTACCTCTTGTGCACTTGTCTTGTTGTATCATTGTTTACCTCTTGCTCCCTTGTCTTGTATCATTGTTTACCTCCAGTTCACTTGTCTTGTATCATTGTTTACAGCTTGCTCTCTTGCCTTGTATCATTGTTTACCTCTTGTGCACTTGTCTTGTTGTATCATTGTTTACCTCTTGCTCCCTTGTCTTGTATCATTGTTTACCTCTTGCTCCCTTGTCTTGTATCATTGTTTACCTCTTGCTCCCTTTTCTTGTATCATTGTTTACCTCTTGCTCCCTTGTCTTGTATCAGTGTTTACCTCTTGTTCACTTGTCATATATTAATGTTTACCTCTTGTACCCTAGTCTTGTATCATTGTTTACCTCTTGCTCCCTTGTCTTGTATCATTGTTTACCGCTTGCTCTCTTGCCTTGTATCATTGTTTACTTTTTGCTCCCTTGTCTTGTATCATTGTTTACCTCTTGCTCCCTTGTCTTGTATCATTGTTTACTTCTTGCTCCCTTGTCTTGTATCATTGTTTACCGCTTGCTCCCTTGTCTTGTATCATTGTTTACCTCTTGCTCCCTTGTCTTGTATCATTGTTTACCTCTTGCTCCCTTGTCTTGTATCATTGTTTACCGCTTGCTCCCTTGTCTTGTATCATTGTTTACCTCTTGCTCCCTTGTCTTGTATCATTGTTTACCTCTTGCTCCCTTGTCTTGTATCATTGTTTACTTCTTGCTCCCTTTTCTTGTATCATTGTTTACCTCTTGCTCCCTTGTCTTGTATCAGTGTTTACCTCTTGTTAACTTGTCATATATTAATGTTTACCTCTTGTACCCTAGTCTTGTATCATTGTTTACCTCTTGTTCCCTTGTCTTGTATCATAGTTTACCTTTTGTTCCCTTGTCTTGCATAATTGTTTACCTCTTACTCCCTTGTCTTGTATCATTGTTTACCTCTTGCTCCCTTGTCTTGTATAATTGTTTACCACTTGCTCCTTTGTCTTGTATCATTGTTTACCTCTTGCTCCCTTGTCTTGTATCATTGTTTACTTCTTGCTCCCTTGTCTTGTATCATTGTTTACCTCTTGTTCACTTGTGTTGTATCATTGTTTACTTCTTGCTCCCTTGTCTTGTATCATGGTTTACCTCCTGTTCACTTGTCTTGTATCATTGTTTACCGCTTGCTCCCTTGTCTTGTATCATTGTTTACTTCTTGCTCCCTTGTCTTGTATCATTGTTTACCTCTTTTTCACTTGTCTTGTATCATTGTTTACCTCTTGTTCACTTGTCTTGTATCATTGTTTACCTCTTGTTCTCTTATCTTATATCATTGTTTACCTCTTTTTCACTTGTCTTTTATCATTGTTTACCTCTTGTTCACTTGTCTTGTATCATTGTTTACCTCTTGTTCACTTGTCTTGTATCATTGTTTACCGCATGCTCCCTTGTCTTGTATCATTGTTTACTTCTCGCTCCCTTGTCTTGTATCATTGTTTACCTCTTTTTCACTTGTCTTGTATCATTGTTTACCTCTTGTTCACTTGTCTTATATCATTGTTTACCTCTTGTTCACTTGTCTTGTATCATTGTTTACCTCTTGTTCACTTGTCTTGTATCATTGTTTACCTAATGTTCTCTTTTCTTGTATCTTTGTTTACCTCTTGTTCACGTGTCTTATATCATTGTTTACCTCTTGTTCTTTTGTCTTGTATCATTGTTTAGCTCCTGTTCACTTATCTTGTATCATTGTTTACCTCTTGTCCACTTGTCTTATTTCATTGTTTACCTCTTGTTCTTTTGTCTTGTATCATTGTTTAGCTCCTGTTCAGTTATCTTGTATCATTGTTTACCTCTTGTTCACTTGTCTTATATCATTGTTTACCTCTTGTTCACTTGTCTTCATACCTCCCTGTACTAAAGACTCTATAGCTGATACAAGAGTGCTCTTTTTTTAAATGTTGCCGACATAGTTAACTTGTCTCTGTTTATTTCTTTCGTAAATTTTCTTTCATGTCAGAAATACCCACGGCAGGGACCTTGTTGCAGGGAGAGAATTCAAGGATACCTCGCTAATCTTTTTCCTCAGGGACCAAACTTGTAAGGATCTTATTAGCATTGACAATGTCAGAGGTTAGTAGTACTTCATAGACATTGTCAGGTACTTCATGGACATAGTCAGGTACTTCATTGAAATTGTCACAGTTTGGTAGTACTTCATGGACATTGTCACAGTTTGGTAGTACTTCATGGACATTGTCACAGTATGGTAGTACTTCATGGACATTGTCAGGTACTTCATGGACATTTCCACAGTT
This sequence comes from Cepaea hortensis, assembly GCA_963921405.1. Classification (NCBI taxonomy): domain Eukaryota; kingdom Metazoa; phylum Mollusca; class Gastropoda; order Stylommatophora; family Helicidae; genus Cepaea; species Cepaea hortensis. The sequence goes on from OY992890.1 coordinate 1,562,782, forward strand.
TTGTAGTACTTCATGGACATTGTCAGGTACTTCATGGACATTTCCACAGTTTTGTAGTACTTCATGGACATTGTCAGGTACTTCATGGACATTTCCACAGTTTTGTAGTACTTCATGGACATTGTCAGGTACTTCATGGACATTGTCACAGTTTGGTAGTACTTCATGGACATTGTCACAGTTTGGTAGTACTTCATGGACATTGTCACAGTTTGGTAGTACTTCATGGACATTGTCACAGTTTGGTAGTACTTCATGGACATTGTCAGGTACTTCATGGACATTGCCAGGTACTTCATGACATTGCCAGGTACTTCATTGACATTGTCACAGTTTGTTAGTACTTCATGGACATTTTCACAGATTGGTAGTACTTCATAGACATTGTCAGAGTATGGTAGTACTTCATGGACATTGTCACAGTTTGGTAGTACTTCATGGACATTGTCAGAGTATGGTAATACTTCATGGACATTGTCACAGTTTGGTAATACTTCATGGACATTGTCAGAGTATGGTAGTACTTCATGGACATTGTCAGAGTATGGTAGTACTTCATGGACATTGTCACAGATTGGTAGTACTTCATGGACATTGTCAGAGTATGGTAGTACTTCATGGACATTGTCACAGTTTGGTAGTACTTCATGGACATTGTCAGAGTATGGTAGTACTTCATGGACATTGTCACAGTATGGTAGTACTTCATGGACATTGTCACAGTTTGGTAGTACTTCATGGACATTGTCACAGTTTGGTAGTACTTCATGGACATTGTCAGAGTATGGTAGTACTTCATGGACATTGTCACAGTTTGGTAGACTTCATGGACATTGTCAGAGTATGGTAGTACTTCATGGACATTGTCACAGTTTGGTAGTACTTCATGGACATTGTCAGAGTATGGTAGTACTTCATGGACATTGTCACAGTTTGGTAGTACTTCATGGATATTGTCAGAGTATGGTAGTACTTCATGGACATTGTCACAGTTTGGTAGTACTTCATGGACATTGTCAGAGTATGGTAGTACTTCATGGACATTGTCAGAGTATGGTAAACAATATAAAATGACATAAAGTACTGCAGCTTTACATAACAGAGTTAAGACACATACAGGACGTTGCGGCGATTAGCCTTCATCAGCAAACAAACACATTCACAAACACAACATACAGTCAAGATCTCCTGTGACTACATCAGAAGGTGACGACAGGACGAGAAGAACAAAAGCATGAAAAAATGAAAGCAATGAAGAGAAAATGAGAATTGAAAAAATGTTCATACTCACCTCACAGTTCGGATCTGTAAGCAACTCAGAAAATCTCCGATGTATTCTTATACCCGGTGTGCTAGGTGTTACGGTTCAGTGAGCACATAGAAGGAAGGGGGGGGGGCGGGGCAGTGGGGCAGGACGGTAACTGGTCTGGTAAGGGTATCTGAGCAATCACAGTGGATGTATTAGCGAAGCATGAGGCGCGCAAGATTGATGGTGGTACTAACCAAAACCCCATTATGTGCTGCTATATGTTATTATAGGGGCGAGTCTTAAACGGAAGTTGGGACATAAATATGATCATTTGCGCAACGTGCTCACTATATAAGAGGCAGCTGGGACATACATATGATCATTTGCGGAACATGCTCCCTATAGAAAAAGCAGTTGGGACATAAATATAATCATTTGCGCAACGTGATCACTCTATAAGAGGCAGTTGGGACATAAATATGATCATTTGCGCAATGTGCTGACTATAGAAAAAGCAGTTGGGACATAAATATGATCATTTGCGCAACGTGCTCACTATAGAAAAAATAAGTTGGGGCATAAATATTATCATTTGCGCAACGTGCTCACTATAGACAAACAATTTGGGACATAAATATGATCATTTGCGCAACGTGCTCTCTCTTAAGAGGCAGTTGGGACATAAATATGATCATTTGCGCAATGTGCTCACTATAGAAAAAGCAGTTGGGAGATAAATATGATCATTTGCGCAACGTGCTCACTATAGAAAAAGCAGTTGGGGCATAAATATTATCATTTGTGCAACGTGCTCACTATAGACAAAGCAGTTGGGACATAAATATGATCATTTGCGCAACGTGCTCTCTCTTAAGAGGCAGTTGGGACATAAATATGATTATTTACTCCACGTGCTCATTATAGAAAACGCAGTTTGGACATAAATATGATCATTTGCGCAACGTGCTCACTATAGAAAAAGCAGTTGGGGCCTAAAGATGATCATTTGCGCAACGTGCTCTCTCTTAAGAGGCAGTTGGGACATAAATATGATCATTTACTCCACGTGCTCACTATAGAAAAAGCAGTAGGGACATAAATATGATTATTTGCGCAAGGTGCTCACTCTATAAGAGCAGCTGGGACATAAATATGATCATTTGCGCAACGTGCTCACTATAGACAAAGCAGTTGGGACATAAATATGATCATTTGCGCAACGTGCTCACTCTTAAGAGGCATTTGGGACATAAATGTGATCATTTACGCCACGTGCTCAATATAGAAAAAGCAGTTGGGCCATAAATATGATCATTTGCGCAACGTGCTCACTCTATATGAGTCAGTTGGGACATAAATATGATCATTTGCGCCACGTGCTCACTATAGAAAAAGTATTTGGGACACAAATATGATCATTTGTGCAACGTGCTCACTATAGAAAAAGCAATTAGGTCATAAATGTGATCATTTGCGCAACGTACTCACTCTAAATGAGTCAGTTGGGACATAAATGTGATCATTTGCGCCACGTGCTCACTGTAGAAAAAGCAGTAGGGACATAAATATGATCATTTGCGCGACGTGCTCCTATAAAAAAAGCAGTTGGGTCATAAATATGACCATTTGCACCACGTGCTAACTATAGAAACAGCAGTTGGGACATAATTATGATCATTTGCGCAACGTGCTCACTATAGACAAAGCAGTTGGGTATAAATATGATCATTTGCGCAACGTGCTCACTATAGACAAAGCAGTTGGGACATAAATATGATCATTTATGCAACGTGCTCTCTCTTAAGAGGCAGTTGGGACATAAATATGATCATTTACTACACGTGCTCACTATTGAAAACGCAGTTGGGACATAAATATGATCATTTGCGCAAGGTGCTCACTCTATAAGAGCAGCTGGGACATAAATATGATCATTTGCGCAACGTGCTCACTCTTATGAGGCATTTGGGACATACATATGATCATTTACGCTATATGCTCACTATAGAAAAAACAGTTGGGGCCATAAATATGATCATTTGCGCCACGTGCTCTCTATAGAAAAAGTATTTGGGACACAAATCTGATCATTTGTGCAACGTGCTCACTATAGAAAAAGCAATTAGGCCATAAATATGATCATTTGCGCAACGTACTCACTCTATATGAGTCAGTTGGGACATAAATGTGATCATTTGCGCCACGTGCTCACTGTAGAAAAAGCAGTAGGGACATAAATGTGATCATTTGCGCAACGTGCTCAACATAGAAAAAGCAGCTGGGCCATAAATATGATCATTTGCGCAACTTGCTCACTCTATATGAGTCAGTTGGGACATAAATATGATCATTTGCGCAACGTGCTCACTATAGAAAAAGTATTTGGGACACAAATATGATCATTTGTGCAACGTGCTCACTATAGAAAAAGCAATTAGGCCATAAATATGATCATTTGCGCAACGTACTCACTCTAAATGAGTCAGTTGGGACATAAATGTGATCATTTGCGCCACGTGCTCACTGTAGAAAAAGCAGTAGGGACATAAATATGATCATTTGCGCGACGTGCTCCTATAAAAAAAGCAGTTGGGTCATAAATATGACCATTTGCACCACGTGCTCACTATAGAAACAGCAGTTGGGACATAATTATGATCATTTGCGCAACGTGCTCACTATAGACAAAGCAGTTGGGTATAAATATGATCATTTGCGCAACGTGCTCACTCTATAAGAGCAGCTGGGACATAAATATGATCATTTGCGCAACGTGCTCACTATAGACAAAGCAGTTGGGACATAAATATGATCATTTGCGCACGTGCTCACTCTTATGAGGCATTTGGAACATACATATGATCATTTACGCCACGTGCTCACTATAGAAAAAACAATTGGGGCCATAAATATGATCATTTGCGCAACGTGCTCACTCAATATGAGTCAGTTGGGACATAAATATGATCATTTGCGCCACGTGCTCTCTATAGAAAAAGTATTTGGGACACAAATATGATCATTTGTGCAACGTGCTCACTATAGAAAAAGCAATTAGGTCATAAATATGATCATTTGCGCAACGTACTCACTCTATATGAGTCAGTAGGGACATAAATATGATCATTTGCGCCACGTGCTTACTATAGACAAAGCAGTTGGGCATAAATATGATCATTTGCGCAACCTGCTCACTATAGAATAAGCAGTTGGGACATAAATATGATCATTTGCGCAACGTGCTCACTATTTAAAAGCAGTTGGGGCATAAATATGATTATTTTGCGGCACGTGTTCACTATAGAAAAAGCAGTAGGGACATAAATATGATCATTTGCGACCCGTGATCACTATAGAAACGGCAGTTGGGACATAAATATGATCATTTGCGCAAATTGCTCATTATAGAAAAAGCATGTGGGACATAAATATGATCATTCGCGCAACGTTCACACTATAGAACAAGCAGTTGGGACATAAATATGATCATTTGCGCCACGTGCTCACCATAGAAAAAGCAGTTGGGCCATAAATATGATCATTTGCGCAACGTGCTCACTCAATATGAGTCAGTTGGGACATAAATATGATCATTTGCGCCACGTGCTCTCTATAGAAAAAGTATTTGGGACACAAATATGATCATTTGTGCAACGTGCTCACAATAGAAAAAGCAATTAGGCCATAAATATGATCATTTGCGCAACGTACTCACTCTATATGAGTCAGTAGGGACATAAATATGATCATTTGCGCCACGTGCTCACTATAGAAAAAGCAGTTGGGTTATAAATATGACCATTTGCACCACGTGCTCACAATAGAAACAGCAGTTGGGACATAATTTTGATCATTTGCGCAACGTGCTCACTATAGACAAAGCAGTTGGGCATAAACATGATCATTTGCGCAACGTGCTCACTATAGACAAAGCAGTTGGGGACATAAATATGATCATTTGCGCAACGTGCTCTCTCTTAAGAGGCAGTTGGGACATAAATATGATCATTTACTCCACGTTCTCACTATAGAAAACGCAGTTGGGACATAAATATGATCATTTGCGCCACGTGCTCACTATAGAAAAAGCAGTAGGTGTAGCAGATCACGGAGAGTTTGAATATAACTGAAGGTAACTGTAATAAATGAAGTCAAGGCTCCGACCAAAGTGTATATGTGTCCGTTTATTAGTCCAGGTATAAAAACGTATACAGTAAGATGAAACACTTCTGGCTAAGTGGAATGCTGAGTTGGGACTGCCCTATGTTTATCCTTGACGTCACGCGTCAGCTTCCCTAACGACTCAATTGTGCTCACACGTGCATCATTTATCACTTATTCATTTCCTAAACCCTTTTCTATTTTACACCAACTATCTCCCAAACTACTAACAGAGATGGTGCTCTGTTATATAGGGACATAAATATGATCATTTGCGCAATGTGCTCACTAAAGACGAAGCAGTTGGGCATAAATATGATCATTTGCGCAACGTGCTCACTATAGAAAAAGCAGTAGGGACATAAATATGATCATTTGCGCAAGGTGCTCACTCTATAAGAGCAGCTGGGACATAAATATGGTCATTTGCGCAACGTGCTCACTATAGACAAAGCAGTTGGGACATAAATATGATCATTTGCGCAACGTGCTCACTCTTATGAGGCATTTGGGACATACATATGATCATTTACGCTATATGCTCACTATAGAAAAAACAGTTGGGGCCATAAATATGATCATTTGCGCCACGTGCTCTCAATAGAAAAAGTATTTGGGACACAAATATGATCATTTGTGCAACGTGCTCACTATAGAAAAAGCAATTAGGCCATAAATATGATCATTTGCGCAACGTACTCACTCTATATGAGTCAGTTGGGACATAAATGTGATCATTTGCGCCACGTGCTCACTGTAGAAAAAGCAGTAGGGACATAAATATGATCATTTGCGCAACGTGCTCACTCTTAAGAGGCATTTGGGACATAAATGTGATCATTTACGCCACGTGCTCAACATAGAAAAAGCAGCTGGGCCATAAATATGATCATTTGCGCAACTTGCTCACTCTATATGAGTCAGTTGGGACATAAATATGATCATTTGCGCAACGTGCTCACTATAGAAAAAGTATTTGGGACACAAATATGATCATTTGTGCAACGTGCTCACTATAGAAAAAGCAATTAGGCCATAAATATGATCATTTGCGCAACGTACTCACTCTAAATGAGTCAGTTGGGACATAAATGTGATCATTTGCGCCACGTGCTCACTGTAGAAAAAGCAGTAGGGACATAAATATGACCATTTGCACCACGTGCTCACTATAGAAACAGCAGTTGGGACATAATTATGATCATTTGCGCAACGTGCTCACTATAGACAAAGCAGTTGGGTATAAATATCATCATTTGCGCGACGTGCTCCTATAAAAAAAGCAGTTGGGTCATAAATATGACCATTTGCACCACGTGCTCACTATAGAAACAGCAGTTGGGACATAATTATGATCATTTGCGCAACGTGCTCACTATAGACAAAGCAGTTGGGTATAAATATGATCATTTGCGCAACGTGCTCACTCTATAAGAGCAGCTGGGACATAAATATGATCATTTACGCAACGTACTCACTATAGACAAAGCAGTTGGGACATAAATATGATCATTTGCGCACGTGCTCACTCTTATGAGGCATTTGGAACATACATATGATCATTTACGCCACGTGCTCACTATAGAAAAAACAATTGGGGCCATAAATATGATCATTTGCGCAACGTGCTCACTCAATATGAGTCAGTTGGGACATAAATATGATCATTTGCGCCACGTGCTCTCTATAGAAAAAGTATTTGGGACACAAATATGATCATTTGTGCAACGTGCTCACTATAGAAAAAGCAATTAGGTCATAAATATGATCATTTGCGCAACGTACTCACTCTATATGAGTCAGTTGGGACATAAATGTGATCATTTGCGCCACGTGCTCACTGTAGAAAAAGCAGTAGGGACATAAATATGATCATTTGCGCCACGTGCTTACTATAGACAAAGCAGTTGGGCATAAATATGATCATTTGCGCAACCTGCTCACTATAGAATAAGCAGTTGGGACATAAATATGATCATTTGCGCAACGTGCTCACTATTTAAAAGCAGTTGGGGCATAAATATGATTATTTTGCGGCACGTGTTCACTATAGAAAAAGCAGTAGGGACATAAATATGATCATTTGCGACCCGTGATCACTATAGAAACGGCAGTTGGGACATAAATATGATCATTTGCGCAAATTGCTCATTATAGAAAAAGCATGTGGGACATAAATATGATCATTCGCGCAACGTTCACACTATAGAACAAGCAGTTGGGACATAAATATGATCATTTGCGCCACGTGCTCACCATAGAAAAAGCAGTTGGGCCATAAATATGATCTTTTGCGCAACGTGCTCACTCAATATGAGTCAGTTGGGACATAAATATGATCATTTGCGCCACGTGCTCTCTATAGAAAAAGTATTTGGGACACAAATATGATCATTTGTGCAACGTGCTCACAATAGAAAAAGCAATTAGGCCATAAATATGATCATTTGCGCAACGTACTCACTCTATATGAGTCAGTAGGGACATAAATATGATCATTTGCGCCACGTGCTCACTATAGAAAAAGCAGTTGGGTTATAAATATGACCATTTGCACCACGTGCTCACAATAGAAACAGCAGTTGGGACATAATTTTGATCATTTGCGCAACGTGCTCACTATAGACAAAGCAGTTGGGCATAAACATGATCATTTGCGCAACGTGCTCACTATAGACAAAGCAGTTGGGGACATAAATATGATCATTTGCGCAACGTGCTCTCTCTTAAGAGGCAGTTGGGACATAAATATGATCATTTACTCCACGTTCTCACTATAGAAAACGCAGTTGGGACATAAATATGATCATTTGCGCAACGTGCTCACTATAGAAAACGCAGTTGGGACATAAATATGATCATTTACTCCACGTTCTCACTATAGAAAACGCAGTTGGGACATAAATATGATCATTTACTCCACGTTCTCACTATAGAAAACGCAGTTGGGACATAAATATGATCATTTGCGCAACGTGCTCACTATAGAAAAAGCAGTAGGTGTAGCAGATCACGGAGAGTTTGAATATAACTGAAGGTAACTGTAATAAATGAAGTCAAGGCTCCGACCAAAGTGTATATGTGTCCGTTTATTAGTCCAGGTATAAAAACGTATACAGTAAGATGAAACACTTCTGGCTAAGTGGAATGCTGAGTTGGGACTGCCCTATGTTTATCCTTGACGTCACGCGTCAGCTTCCCTAACGACTCAATTGTGCTCACACGTGCATCATTTATCACTTATTCATTTCCCAAACCCTTTTCTATTTTACACCAACTATCTCCCAAACTACTAACAGAGATGGTGCTCTGTTATATAGGGACATAAATATGATCATTTGCGCAACGTGCTCACTAAAGACAAAGCAGTTGGGCATAAATATGATCATTTGCACAACGTGCTCACTATAGAAAAAGCAGTTGGGGACATAAATATGATCATTTGCGCAACGTGCTCACTATTCAAAAAGCAGTTGGGGCATAAATATGATCATTTTGCGGCACGTGTTCACTATAGAAAAATTAGATGGTACATAAATATGATCATTTGCGCCACGTGATCACTATAGAAAAAGCAGTAGGGACATAAATATGATCATTTGCGACACGTGATCACTATAGAAACGGCAGTTGGGACATAAATATGATCATTTGCGCAACGTGCTCACTCTATAAGAGGCAGCAGGGACATAAATATGATCATTTGCGTAACGTGCTCACTATAGAAAAAGCAGGTGGGACATAAATATGATCATTCGTGCAACGTGCTCACTATAGACAAAGCAGTTGGGGCATAAATATGACCATTTGCACCACTTCTCACTATAGAAAAAGCAGTTGCCGCAAATGATCATATTTATATCCCAGCTGCTTTTTCTATAGAAAGCACGTTGCGCAAATGATTATATTTATGTCCCAACTGCTTTTTCTATAGTGAGCACGTTGCGCAAATGATCATATTTATGCCATAACTACTTTTTCTATAGTGAGCAAGTGGCGCAAATGATCATATTTATGTCCCACCTGCCTCTTATAGAGTGAGCACGTTGCACAAATGATCATATTTATGTCCCATCTGCTTTCCCTATAGTGCTGTTTCTATAGTGAGCACGTGGCGCAAATGATCATATTTATGTGCCTACTGCTTTTTCTACAGTGAACACGTGGCGCAAATGATCATATTTATGTCCCAACTGACTCATATATTGTGAGCACGTTGCGCAAATGATCATCTTTATGTCCCAACTGCTTTTTCTATAGTGAGCACATTGCGCAAATGATCATATTTGTGTACCAACTGCTTTTTCTATAGGGGGAACATTGCGCAAATGATCATATTTATGTCTCAACTTCCTCTTATAGAGTGAGCACGTTGCGCAAATGTTTATATTTATGTCCCAACTGCTGTTTCTATGGTGAGCACGTTGCGCAAATGATCATATTTATGTCTCAACTGCCTCTTATAGAGTGAGCACGTTGCGCAAATGTTTATATTTATGTCCCAACTGCTGTTTCTATGGTGAGCACGTTGCGCAAATGATCATATTTATGTCCCAACTGCTGCTTCTATAGTGAGCACGTGGCGCAAATGGTCATATTTATGCCCCAAATGCTTTTTCTATAGTGAACACGTGGCGCAAATGATCATATTTATGTCCCTACTGCTTTTTCTACAGTGAGCACGTGGCGCAAATAATCACATTTATGTCCCAACTGACTCATATAGATTGAGCACGATGCGCAAATAATCATGTTTATGGCCTAGCTGCTTTTTCTATAGTGAGCACGTTGCACAAACGATCATATTTATGTCCCAAATTCTTTTTATATAGAGAGCACGTGGAGCAAATGATCATATGTATGTCCCAACTGACTCATATAGAGTTAGCAGGTGGCGCAAATGATAATATTTATGCACCAGCTGCTTTTAATATAGTGAGCACGTTGCGCAAATGATCATATTTATGTCCCAGCTGCTTTTTCTATAGTGAGAACATTGCACAAATGATCGTATTTGTGTCCCAACTTCTTTTTTTTATAGGGAGCACATTGCGCAAATGATCATATTTATGTCCCAACTGCCTCTCATAGGGTGAGCACGTTGCGCAAATGTTTATATTTATGTCCCAACTGCTGTTTCTATGTTGAGCACGTTGCGCAAATGATCATATTTATGTCCCAACTGCTGCTTCTATAGTGAGCACGTGGCGCAAATGGTCATATTTATGCCCCAACTGCTTCTTCTATAGTGAACACGTGGCGCAAATGATCATATTTATGTCCCTACTGCTTTTTCTACAGTGAGCAAGTGGCGCAAATAATCACATTTATGTCCCAACTGACTCATATAGATTGAGCACGATGCGCAAATAATCATGTTTATGGCCTAACTGCTTTTTCTATAGTGAGCACGTTGCACAAACGATCATATTTATGTCCCAAATACTTTTTCTATAGAGAGCACGTGGAGCAAATGATCATATTTATGTCCCAACTGACTCATATAGAGTGAGCAGGTGGCGCAAATGATAATATTTATGCACCAGCTGCTTTTACTATAGTGAGCACGTTGCGCAAATGATCATATTTATTGATTATGTGGTTGTTTCGGGATTTGAAATTTAAATATTGAGCACAACCCACTACTGGCAACGCCGATCGCATTCTGGTATGAACCTAAGGCCTATCCACGTCAATATTGAAGCACTATACTCGAGTTTCGCCCTTGTTTGAGCTCGCCAGTAGTGCATATCCTTGACCGGACCCGGAAACAGTCCCGGATCACGCGTGTGAAGCGGGTGTGTAACCACGCGGCACACACTGGACACACCAAATTATCACAACAGAACATCACAACGCTACCCATCGTAGGCTATGCTCAAGATTGCCCAATCGCCGCGACCGACGTCCGTCAATCGATAGGACCCGAACGATCAGGACTTCTCACTGGCAAGGAACACCAGGCCTCTTGAATCCATATCGTCCATATTGACGTGGATAGGCCTTAGGTTCATACCAGAATGCGATCGGCGTTGCCAGTAGTGGGTTGTGCTCAATATTTAGATTTCAAATCCCGAAACAACCACATAATCAATTGATTATTGCTCACTGGATTTAGGAGGCCTGGTGTTCCTTGCCAGTGAGAAGTCCTGATCGTTCGGGTCCTATCGATTGACGGACGTCGGTCGCGGCGATTGGGCAATCTTGAGCATAGCCTACGATGGGTAGCGTTGTGATGTTCTGTTGTGATAATTTGGTGTGTCCAGTGTGTGCCGCGTGGTTACACACCCGCTTCACACGCGTGATCCGGGACTGTTTCCGGGTCCGGTCAAGGATATGCACTACTGACGAGCTCAAACAAGGGCGAAACTCGAGTATAGTGCTTCCATATTGACGTGGATAGGCCTTAGGTTCATACCAGAATGCGATCGGCGTTGCCAGTAGTGGGTTGTGCTCAATATTTAAATTTCAAATCCCGAAACAACCACATAATCAATTGATTATTGCTCACTGGATTTAGGAGGCCTGGTGTTCCTTGCCAGTGAGAAGTCCTGATCGTTCGGGTCCTATCGATTGACGGACGTCGGTCGCGGCGATTGGGCAATCTTGAGCATAGCCTACGATGGGTAGCGTTGTGATGTTCTGTTGTGATAATTTGGTGTGTCCAGTGTGTGCCGCGTGGTTACACACCCGCTTCACACGCGTGATCCGGGACTGTTTCCGGGTCCGGTCAAGGATATGCACTACTGACGAACTCAAACAAGGGTGAAACTCGAGTATACTGCTTCCATATTGACGTGGATAGACCTTAGGTTCATACCAGAATGCGATCGGCGTTGCCAGTAGTGGGTTGTGCTCAATATTTAGATCATATTTATATCCCAGCTGCTTTTTCTATAGTGAGAACATTGCGCAAATGATCGTATTTGTACGATTTATTGCCTTGCATATTTCGCTGCATCTCGTCAGGTACATACTGCAGAAATCACACAACTTACGTGAAATAACTAGATAAATCCTTCAAGTTGAAATATACACAATTTCGCACAGTAATGTCACTTATCTACCACGGTAATTTTAAGCTGACTAACATGTCTTTCTAGCGAAATAGCGAAATATGCCAGGCAATAAATCGTGCAATCTATTGTTTGTGTCTTCATTATTCAAATTCACTACGGGAAAACATTGTTTTGGATCGTATTTGTGTCCCAACTTCTTTTTCTATAGGGAGCACATTGCGCAAATGATCATATTTATGTCCCAACTGCCTCTTATAGAGTGAGCACGTTGCGCAAATGTTTATATTTATGTCCCAACTGCTGTTTCTATGGTGAGCACGTTGCGCAAATGATCATATTTATGCCCCAACTGCTTTTCTATAGTGAGCACGTGGCGCAAATGATCATATTTGTGTCCCAATTGCTTTTTCTATAGGGGGCACATTGCGCAAATGATCATATTTATGTCCCAACTGCCTCTTATAGAGTGAGCACGTTGCGCAAATGTTTATACTTATGTCCCAACTGCTGTTTCTATGGTGGGCACGTTGCGCATATGATCATATTTATGTCCCAGCTGCCTCATATAGAGTAAGCACGTTGCGTAAATGATCATATTTATGGCCCAACTGCTTTTTCTATAGGGAGCACGTTACGCCAATGATAATATGTATCCCAAAACTGCTTTTTCTATAGTGAGTACGTTGCCCAGATGATCATATTTATGTCCCAACTGCTTTTTCTATAGTGAGCACGTGGCGCAAATGATCATATTTATGCCCCAACTGCTTTTTCTATAGTGAGCACGTGGCGCAAATGATCATATTTATGTCCCAACTGCTTTTTCTATAGTGAGCACGTTGCACAAATGATCATACATATGTCCCAAATGTTCTTTCTATAGAGGACACGTTGAGCAAATGATCATATTTATGTCCCAACTGCTTTTTCTATAGGGGGCACATTGCCCAAATGATCATATCTATGCCCCAACTGCCTCTTATAGGGTGAGCACGTTGAGTAAATGTTTATATTTATGTCCCAACTGCTGTTTCTATGGTGAGCACGTTGCGCAAATGATCATATTTATGTCCCAACTGCTGCTTCTATAGTGAGCACGTGGCGCAAATGGTCATATTTATGCCCCAACTGCTTTTTCTATTGTGAACACGTGGCGCAAATGATCATATTTATGTCCCTACTGCTTTTTCTACAGTGAGCAAGTGGCGCAAATAATCACATTTATGTCCCAACTGACTCATATAGATTGAGCACGATGCGCAAATAATCATGTTTATGGCCTAACTGCTTTTTCTATAGTGAGCACGTTGCACAAACGATCATATTTATGTCCCAAATACTTTTTCTATAGAGAGCACGTGGAGCAAATGATCATATTTATGTCCCAACTGACTCATATAGAGTGAGCAGGTGGCGCAAATGATAATATTTATGCACCAGCTGCTTTTACTATAGTGAGCACGTGGCGCAAATGATCATATTTGTGTCTCAACTGCTTTTTCTATAGGGGGCACATTGCGCAAATGATCATATTTATGTCCCAACTGCCTCTTATAGAGTGAGCACGTTGCGCAAATGTTTATACTTATGTCCCAACTGCTGTTTCTATGGTGGGCACGTTGCGCATATGATCATATTTATGTCCCAGCTGCCTCATATAGAGTCAGCACGTTGCGTAAATGATCATATTTATGGCCCAACTGCTTTTTCTATAGGGAGCACGTTACGCCAATGATAATATGTATGCCAAAACTGCTTTTTCTATAGTGAGTACGTTGCCCAGATGATCATATTTATGCCCCAACTGCTTTTACTATAGTGAGCACGTGGCGCAAATGATCATATTTATGTCCCAACTGCTTTTTCTATAGTGAGCACGTTGCACAAATGATCATACATATGTCCCAAATGTTCTTTCTATAGAGGACACGTTGAGCAAATGATCATATTTATGTCCCAACTGCTTTTTCTATAGGAGGCACATTGCGCAAATGATCATATTTATGTCCCAACTGCCTCTTATAGAGTGAGCACGTTGCGTAAATGTTTATATTTATGTCCCAACTGCTGTTTCGATGGTGAGCACGGTGCGCAAATGATCATATTTATGTCCCAGCTGCCTCATATAGAGTCAGCACGTTGCGTAAATGATCATATTTATGTCCCAACTGCCTCTTATAGAGTGAGCACATCGCGCAAATGTTTATATTTATGTCCCAGCTGCTTTTTCTATAGTGACCACGTTGCACAAATGATCATACATATGTCCCAAATGTTCTTTCTATAGAGGACACGTTGAGCAAATGATCATATTTATGTCCCAACTGCTTTTTCTATAGGGGGCACATTGCCCAAATGATCATATCTATGCCCCAACTGCCTCTTATAGAGTGAAAACGTTGAGTAAATGTTTATATTTATGTCCCAACTGCTGTTTCTATGGTGAGCACGTTGCGCAAATGATCATATTTATGTCCCAACTGCTGCTTCTATAGTGAGCACGTGGCGCAAATGGTCATATTTATGCCCCAACTGCTTTTTCTATAGTGAACACGTGGCGCAAATGATCATATTTATGTCCCTACTGCTTTTTCTACAGTGAGCAAGTGGCGCAAATAATCACATTTATGTCCCAACTGACTCATATAGATTGAGCACGATGCGCAAATAATCATGTTTATGGCCTAACTGCTTTTTCTATAGTGAGCACGTTGCACAAACGATCATATTTATGTCCCAAATACTTTTTCTATAGAGAGCACGTGGAGCAAATGATCATATTTATGTCCCAACTGACTCATATAGAGTGAGCAGGTGGCGCAAATGATAATATTTATGCACCAGCTGCTTTTACTATAGTGAGCACGTGGCGAAAATGATCATATTTGTGTCTCAACTGCTTTTTCTATAGGGGGCACATTGCGCAAATGATCATATTTATGTCCCAACTGCCTCTTATAGAGTGAGCACGTTGCGCAAATGTTTATACTTATGTCCCAACTGCTGTTTCTATGGTGGGCACGTTGCGCATATGATCATATTTATGTCCCAGCTGCCTCATATAGAGTCAGCACGTTGCGTAAATGATCATATTTATGGCCCAACTGCTTTTTCTATAGGGAGCACGTTACGCCAATGATAATATGTATGCCAAAACTGCTTTTTCTATAGTGAGTACGTTGCCCAGATGATCATATTTATGCCCCAACTGCTTTTACTATAGTGAGCACGTGGCGCAAATGATCATATTTATGTCCCAACTGCTTTTTCTATAGTGAGCACGTTGCACAAATGATCATACATATGTCCCAAATGTTCTTTCTATAGAGGACACGTTGAGCAAATGATCATATTTATGTCCCAACTGCTTTTTCTATAGGAGGCACATTGCGCAAATGATCATATTTATGTCCCAACTGCCTCTTATAGAGTGAGCACGTTGCGTAAATGTTTATATTTATGTCCCAACTGCTGTTTCGATGGTGAGCACGGTGCGCAAATGATCATATTTATGTCCCAGCTGCCTCATATAGAGTCAGCACGTTGCGTAAATGATCATATTTATGTCCCAACTGCCTCTTATAGAGTGAGCACATCGCGCAAATGTTTATATTTATGTCCCAACTGCTTTTTCTATAGTGAGCACGTTGCACAAATGATCATACATATGTCCCAAATGTTCTTTCTATAGAGGACACGTTGAGCAAATGATCATATTTATGTCCCAACTGCTTTTTCTATAGTGAGCACGTTGCACAAATGATCATACATATGTCCCAAATGTTCTTTCTATAGAGGACACGTTGAGCAAATGATCATATTTATGTCCCAACTGCTTTTTCTATTGTGAGCACGTTGCGCAAATCATCATATTTATGTCCCAACTGCTTTCCCTATAGTGCTGACTGCTTTTTCTATAGTGAGCATGTGTCGCAAATGATCATATTTATGTCCCTACTGCTTTTTCTACAGTGAGCACGTGGCGCAAATGATCATATTCATGTCCCACCTGACTCATATAGAGTGAGCACGTTGCGCTAATGATCATATTTATGGCACAACTCCTTTTTTATAGTGAGCACGATGCGCCAATGATCATACTTATGCCAAAACTGCTTTTTCTATATTGAGCACGTTGCTTTTAATTTTTAATTTTAATTTTAAATATTTTAAATACTGCAAAAACAACATGTGGAACCACGAAAAAACGCAAAACACGGATAAAGAAAACAACAAGTTGGTGGAACGCAGAAGTAAAGAAAGCGGTAAAAGACAAAAAGGAAAAATATAAAAAGTGGTTGAAGAGCAAACAGGAATGTGATCGCATAGAATATAGAATAGCGAGAAGACATGTGAGTAGAATAGTAAAGAGGGAAAAACAAAAAGACTGGGAAGATTATGGAGAAACCCTAAATAAAAACTACAAGGAGGCAACTAGAAACTTCTACAAAAAGATAGGTGCAATGCAAACCAGAGGAGAACCATTTGATCCAACTGAAATAATTAATAGCGAATATGGAGAACCAATAAGTGAACAAAAGCAAATCCTAATAAGATGGAAGCAGTATTTCGAACAATTTCTCAACATCCCATCAGATGTCACAGGAATTCATGAGACCTATACAGATGTCACCGAAGAACTAGAACCAGACATACTAAAAGAAGAAATTATAGAAGCCCATAATCAGATTAGCCCCATTGAACAAATCACCAGGACAGGATGAAATACCAAATGAACTAATTAAAGCAGCAAGAGAAGTAGGAACAGCGTGGCTACATAGACTATTCAATCATGTTTGGGTAGAACAACAGACACCACGAGATTGGGGAAATGCCATAATTATCCCAATTTGGAAAAACAAAGGCAGCAAAAGAGACTGCACACAATACAGAGGCATTTCACTGTTGAGTCATACTGGGAAAATATTTTGCAAAATTCTTGAAAAAAGATTACGAACTACTTTAGAACCCCAGCTAAGCGAAACACAACTTGGATTTAGGAAAAACAAAGGATGTACAGATGCAATTTTAGCTCTTAGACAAATTATAGAAAAATCAATCGAATTCAATGAAACACTCTACTTAGCCTTTGTCGACCAAGAAAAGGCATTCGATAGAGTAGATAGAAACAAGTTGTGGCAAATCCTTAAACAATATGGAGTGAGTACACATTTAACAAACCTATGTAAAAGTTTATACAACAACAGTGAATGCATAGTGAGAGCAACTGGAGGACACTCAGAACCCTTCACCATAAGATCTGGAGTACGACAAGGTTGTGTCCTGTCCCCTCTCTTGTTCATAACATATATAGACAACATATGTAAAGAAACCAGCCAAGCAGAGATAGCAAGAATACCACATGACGAGAACACGGAAGAAGAACCAACTGCAAATCTAACCATTAGAGACCTCCTTTTTGAGGACGACCAAGCACTAGTAGCAAAATCAGAAGCTGAATTACAAGACCACATGAATAGTCTAAACGAAATGTGCAGGGAACATAACATGAAAATTAGCACAAGCAAAACAAAGGTAATGACTATAACTAAAGAAGAACAAACAACAACAATTCACCTAAACGAACATCCCTTGAAACAAGTGAAGAGTTTCAAGTACCTAGGAAGTATAATATCATCAAATGGCAGATCAGAAGAAGAGATCGAAAATAGGTGCAATAAGGCAATTCAACTCATTGGACAAATGTCACCAATACTAAAGAACAAACAGGTATCAATAACTACTAAGAAAGCACTTTACAACACAATCTTCCTGCCAACTCTATGCTACCAATGCCAAACCTGGACAATGACAGAAAAAGAGAAAAGAAAAATCACAACAACAGAAATGAGGTTCCTGAGAAGAATACTCAACGTATCAAGAAGAGATAAGATCAGAAATGAAGAAATCAGGACTAAAGTTGGGGTTAAAGCAGCACTAGATTTTATCAGAAAACAGCAAGTCAAATGGTTTGGCCATGCAAGTAGGTTACCAGTCAACAGCATACCACAGCAAGCAATGATGTACAGACCAGATGGAAACAGAGGAAGAGGCCGACCAAGTAAACGTTGGACGGAGGGAATAGCAGAATCCATGGGAATATCGATATATGAAGCCCATAATCGGGCACTCTCACGAAGTTTATACTTCACCTCGACACCGCAAGGTACAAGAGGAACATGAGAGATGAGATGAGCACGTTGCGCAAATGATCATATTTATGTCTCAACTGCTTTTTCTATAGTGAGCACGTGGCGCAAAGGATCATATTTATGGCCCAGCTGCTTTTTTCTATAGTGAGCACGTGGCGCAAATGATCATATTTATGTCCCTACTGCTTTTTCTACAGTGAGCAGGTGGCCAAATGATCATATTTATGTCCCACAGCACTTTGCGTAAATGATCATATTTATGGCCCAAGTGCTTTTTCTATAGGGCGCACGTTGCGCCAATGATAAAAACTGCTTTTTCTATAGTTAGTACGCTGCGCAAATGATCATATATATGTAACAAATGCTTTTTCTGTAGCGAGCACGTTGCGCAAATGATCATATTTATATCCCGACTGCTTTTTTTGTAGTGGGCACGTTACGCAAATGGTCATATTTATGTCCCAACTGCTTTGTCTATAGTGAGCACGTTGCGTAAATGATCATATTTATGTCCCAGCTGCCTATTATAGAGTGAGCACGTTGCGTAAATGATCATATTTATGTCCCAACTGCTTTTTCTATAGTGAGCACGTTGCGCAAATGATCATATTTATGTCCCAACTGCTTTTTCTTAATTCAGCACGTTGCACAAATGATCATATTTATGTCCCAACTGTTGTATCTATAGCGAGCATGTTGTGCAAATGATCATATTTATGTCCCAACTGCTGTTTTTATAGTGAGAACGTTGCGCAAATGATCATATTTATGCCCCAGCTGCCTCTTATAGAGTGAGCACGTGGCGCAAATGATCATATTTATGCCCCAACTGCTTTTTCTATAGTGAGCATGTGTCGCAAATGATCATATTTATGTCCCAACTGTTGTATCTATAGCGAGCATGTTGTGCAAATGATCATATTTATGTCCCAACTGCTGTTTCTATAGTGAGAACGTTGCGCAAATGATCATATTTATGCCCCAGCTGCCTTTTATAGAGTGAGCACGTGGCGCAAATGATCATATTTATGCCCCAATTGCTTTTTCTATAGTGAGCACGTGGCGCAAATGATCATATTTGTGTCCCAACTGCTTTTTCTATAGGGGGCACATTGCGCAAATGATC
This sequence comes from Cepaea hortensis, assembly GCA_963921405.1. Lineage (NCBI taxonomy): Eukaryota > Metazoa > Mollusca > Gastropoda > Stylommatophora > Helicidae > Cepaea > Cepaea hortensis. The sequence continues at coordinate 1,582,489 of OY992890.1, forward strand.
ATATTTATGTCCCAACTGCCTCTTATAGAGTGAGCACGTTGCGTAAATGATCATATTTATGTCCCAACTGCCTCTTATAGAGTGAGCACATTGCGCAAATGTTTATATTTATGTCCCAACTGCTTTTTCTATAGTGAGCACGTTGCGCAAATGATCATACATATGTCCCAAATGTTCTTTCTATAGAGGACACGTTGAGTAAATGATCATATTTATGTCCCAACTGCTTTTTCTATTTTGAGCACGTTGCGCAAATCATCATATTTATGTCCCAACTGCTTTCCCTATAGTGCTGTTTCTATAGTGAGCACGTGGCGCAAATGATCATATTTATGTCCCAACTGCTTTTTCTATAGTGAGCACGTTGCACAAATGATCATACATATGTCCCAAATGTTCTTTCTATAGAGGACACGTTGAGCAAATGATCATATTTATGTCCAACTGCTTTTTCTATAGGGGGCACATTGCGCAAATGATCATATTTATGTCCCAACTGCCTCTTATAGAGTGAGCGCGTTGCGTAAATGTTTATATTTATGTCCCAACTGCTGTTTCGATGGTGAGCACGGTGCGCAAATGATCATATTTATGTCCCAGCTGCCTCATATAGAGTCAGCACGTTGCGTAAATGATCATATTTATGTCCCAACTGCCTCTTATAGAGTGAGCACATTGCGCAAATGTTTATATTTATGTCCCAACTGCTTTTTCTATAGTGAGCACGTTGCACAAATGATCATACATATGTCCCAAATGTTCTTTCTATAGAGGACACGTTGAGCAAATGATCATATTTATGTCCCAACTGCTTTTTCTATTGTGAGCACGTTGCGCAAATCATCATATTTATGTCCCAACTGCTTTCCCTATAGTGCTGACTGCTTTTTCTATAGTAAGCATGTGTCGCAAATTATCATATTTATGTCCCTACTGCTTTTTCTACAGTGAGCACGTGGCGCAAATGATCATATTCATGTCCCACCTGACTCATATAGAGTGAGCACGTTGCGCCAATGATCATATTTATGGCACAACTCCTTTTTTATAGTGAGCACGATGCGCCAATGATCATACTTATGCCAAAACTGCTTTTTATATATTGAGCACGTTGCTTTTAATTTTTAATTTTAATTTTAAATATTTTAAATACTGCAAAAACAACATGTGGAACCACGAAAAAACGCAAAACACGGATAAAGAAAACAACAAGTTGGTGGAACGCAGAAGTAAAGAAAGCGGTAAAAGACAAAAAGGAAAAATATAAAAAGTGGTTGAAGAGCAAACAGGAATGTGATCGCATAGAATATAGAATAGCGAGAAGACATGTGAGTAGAATAGTAAAGAGGGAAAAACAAAAAGACTGGGAAGATTATGGAGAAACCCTAAATAAAAACTACAAGGAGGCAACTAGAAACTTCTACAAAAAGATAGGTTCAATGCGATCCAGAGGAGAACCCTTTGACCTAACTGAAATAATTAATAGCGAATATGGAGAACTGTCACGAATTGGCCGCCTTAACATCCCAGAATATTTTTCTCGGTCTCCAAATTTGAGAGACCAAACTGAGAAAGAATGAATTAATCACGCTACTCCACGGCTATCTAGTCGTGAGGTAAGATTATTCACAAAAAGCCTCTAGCCATGACGTAAGCTTGCAGATGGCAAGTAAAATGGGATACTTGAGACGGACACAACTAGATAATTTAAATTAGTATACACCTTGGGAAACTGCTGACCCAGACATGCTGAATCAACAATGAAGGGGCCATGGACTGTGTAATTAAAACTGACCAGGCATGACACCTGATAAGCACAGGTAGGAAATCGCCAGGTGTGAACAACATTAACCCAGGGAAAGATAATAGCCCCAGGGCTGTAAACTAAGCCCCGCCCACTCTGACTGGCAGACTCAGGGAGGTGTGAACCAGGTCTGATAAGACAATTAACACTGAGGACTTGGGGCCAGACAGAGAGGAGCAAGGTGTGATGGCCAGTTGCAATGATAAGGGCAATTACTGTCAGGAGGAGATAAGAAGAATTTATGACGGGAATGCCAAGGGGATAATATGGTCTGCTTGACTCAGCTTAAATAAGGGTCCCTAGCCTGTTTTATGTCAGATTAAGTTTGACTTCAGAACAGGTAGGAACTATCTCAATGTCTGTAGTCATATGCATGAATATTATGTTGGCTGCTAGGAATTATTTCTTAGTAACTAGTCCCTTAGTAAGTCTCTTAGTTTCTTAGATGGATGGACCGATTTTCAGTCTATATCTGATCTAGGTTATTGCAAGAACTATCATTGTCATAGGTTACTTGAGTGTTCTTTCTGAGTTCTGTGTTCAATATAATTGTGCTGTAAGTGCTACTCTTCTGAGAAGTAGAAACTTATGTCTAGATATACTTGAGGTGTCGTAGCAGATGCTTGCCATCTCTTTCTAAACTAGACTAGGCTTTTTTGGTGTGTGCATTTGTTGTACAGAATATAGTCAACTGACTATTTATTTAATTCTTACAACAGCAGGTGATTAAACCGGGCAGCTCAGCAAATATAGCTGGCCTGTGTGGTAACTTCAATTAGACTTGTTGTATATCTCATTTTGTAGCTATACAATATTAGTACTCATTAATAATGCCGGAGGCTATTATGTTGAGTATCAGTATATGTCCATCTTGAAGTAATATAATGTTTACGGATATGTTAGATGTATGTATGTGTAATTTCATAAACTAACTAGTGCATTATGCTATGATGTTAAAGTATCATAATATGTCTAGTTTAATCAATATGTTTATGTGTATTGGATGTTTGATAAATTTATTTGTCATATGCAAGCCTACCAATATGAAGTGTTATATTATTGTGTGCGCATCGGCACACTAACCATCGATTGCATTTGTAGCAGAGGTGTAATGGTACAGACATTACCCACAAGTGTTATGGGGTATATGGTGCTAAACCTTTTTCATCGTATGGTGGAGGGTAGTTCACGGAACCCTGGCACAGCTACGGGTCACGGCTTGCAAGCCCGGATGATCAGGCATTGTTATAATACACTTACCGACCCTGTGAGCTGCTAAACTAACTTTGGACGGAGCGGCTGTACGACACAGAATTTCTGTATTAGCGACATGGACATGGGGCGGCAGAAATGTAATCATTACAGGCGTGTGAGACCATTGAAAAGCCCGTCCCAGACTAAAGACAGTAGGGAGAAGGAGGAGGGTGAACGCAGTCGAGCTGAAAGATAAACTTGGCCAGACTGGTCATTGTATATGTTTGTGTTATATGTTTTAATTAGGATTGCGCTGATGTAGAACTGATATAACACATTCTTGACTTTCTTTCAAGCTCTCACAAGGAGCCCTATGTTATAGATCTCAAGACTAGAGACTACTGACTAGGAGTGTCAGGACTGACAGGATCTCAGAATACCGGCAAGCTGTTTTTCTTCTTTTTTGAGTCTACTGGAGAGTGGGGATCTGGACCACAGTTCCAGATAGATGAAGTAACAAGTAAAGTTACGTAATGTTTGTCATCAATATCAATATGTATATGATTTCATCATCCTCATATTGACAATCATCCAATGTCTATTGTTATGATTAGCAAATAAATGTTGTAGTATTGTAACTCATAGTTCTGTCATTATATTTTAATTCCAATTGTGCATACGTGTTGTTGTGTACATTGGTGGGGGTTCACTTACACACCAAGGAAAGGAGCAGTCAGGGAGAAAACCTGTACTGAGATAGTCGTCTATACTAATATATTTAGACTTAAAACATCTATCTTAAGCTAACCTTCTCTTTCCTATACCTTGGCGAATATTCAGCACAGTTCATTTCAATTTTGTAACGAGCCACTAGGAACTGTACGTTGGATATTCAAGGGCTTAATCTGTAGTTCAGCCATATAGATTTTGTCCCTAGTCAGTTTCTGACTATCTGGGGTTGCTCGCCAGTGAATAATACATTCATCTAGCCAGTGGGGCACCCCGACTTCTGACAGATTGGGGTCCAGTCCGCGATCCTGAACCAGGATTCTAGTAATCATAGTGATTCTACTAGACCCTAGACATACGTTTTTAAAAGTTAACTCTTGTAATCTTCAGTCATCAAAATAGACTATCATCAAATGTAGCTACTTTTAGAGGAGGAAGTTTCAGAGTACATATATAACTTTTCAAAAGTATAACAGATAAGAACTTATGAGAAAAATACCATCATCTATCATTTAGTGTTACCATTAATCATTTATTGATAATTGAACACTTTAATCATATTTACATTGATGTGTTTGATGATTTAACTGCTTGACTGATTTGCAATTTTATGCTAATATATTCCATGTTCATTTTGACATGTATGCAGTGCATTTTAATGTTTATTTAGATAAATATTACTGTTGATTACTGTGTAGTATATCTCTCACACTTACTTCACTGCTGTCGCCAGGTACTACTTGAATATTATTTTCAGTTGTCTTTCACTGCTGAGGCTAAACTATACACATTGGATAGCGTAGACTGTCAGTAGTTAACTCTTGTCTTTCTAGCTTAGATCTGATTTTGATATATACATAGGAGCTTACCGGAATATAGTCCTTAGCAATTATGGCCTTACGTTACCGGAATCCCGAAGAGGACATGAAGGCGCGCGCAGATTTCGCAGAGTCCGCGAAAGGGTGGGGCATAAGAAAAGGCTTAAAGGGGGAGCAACTAGAAATGTATATCACAGCTGAGTTAGAATGGTGGGACCAAGAAGAAGAAATTATGTTTAAAGAAAATGATGAGTTCTTTGGAGCACAAGAGCGTAGCAAAACTGAAGAAGCAGAGATTAATAAACAGCATATGGAAGTAGTCAATGCAGAGAAGCTAACCGTTCTAGCGGAACATAAGGTAGGAGATATGGATGCTCACCCAACCAGGAAGGAAGGGACATCTTTGCCACCCACCGCAGAATCAGAGGTAGTGGACCGGGAACTACAGGTTCTCATTCGACCCAGTCCTAAACGGAAAAGAGGGAAGAAAAAACGTGCCAAGGGCATTTCAAACAGTCACAAACGGGATAACTGTTTGCACCACGGCAATAGTCGTTTGACAGTAGAGGACCTTCAGGAAAACCACTTGACTGCTACGAGAAATGAATCTCGAGAGAAAGAGGAACTGAAGACAACCTTTAATGAGGTCGCAGGCGGAGACCTAGCCGATTCTCACATTCCCTTCTGTTCACAGAATCACGAAGTGGAATTACATCTGACTGAAATAGGGAGGATGGAAGTAACTGAATCCCAGGTGAATTTAATTACTGCAATGCGGGAAGAATCACTAATTATCAGTTCAGATAATTTAACTGGTCCGCCAGTACAAGACTCCCAGGAATCTCATTTTACTTCAACGAGAGGTGAAACTCAAGAGGAAGATGACCTGAGGACATCTTTTAAGGAGGTCGGAGATCGAAAGGTAACCGACTTTATTATTCCCTTCAGCTCAGGAGAGGATGAAGTGGGATTAAATTTGACTGACAGTGGGATGAAGGATGACCCGGAACCCCTTGTGATCTTTGAGGCTGCAGCTCAGGAAAAGACATTAGACATCAGTTCAAATGATTTACTTAGTGTGATGGATTGTTTAGACACCAGCCCATCACAGGAGTTACCTCAACTGGACTTAGCCCATGAAAGCATGACCAGAGAGGAACATCCAGATCAGGAAACATTTCCAGTTGTTATCTCGGAGCATACCAGTTCGGAGACTCAGGAAACACCGGGAATTGTTAGGAGCCAGAATATGGACTCTGATATTGTGCAGACAACATTGTCTGTAGTTGCTAAAGAAGAAAATTCTTTGCACAAGATGGAGGAAGAAACGCCTATCATCTCATTAGCTGAAGTTATCAGGGAATTCCAGCGACAGGGACCTGAAGTAACAGAAGTCAAGAGTGGTTTGGAATCAACACTCTTAGGACTCAATCAACCCTTCAGTCAGGTCGATTTGATAGGAGTAGATCAGCTATTTGTGGATACTTTATTCAAAAGTAACACCACTTTATCGCCCTGGAGTAACTATATTATTTCTCAAGGCTGGACAACTTGGCACACTAAATTTCCAATTTCTAGCACGGTTTTCACACGAAACTCTACTGCAGAGAAACTCAGCCCATTAACTGATTATCAGGGGAAGAAACCGCTACACCGAGGAGGGAAAATTGTTACGCCCAACTTTGAAGGAGGAAAGCGCCAGTTGAATTTACATCATGGGACCATGATGTGTAACATTATTCCTTTCAAAAGGAAGTTATTGATGGATCAGTTGAGAATCTATAACGGACGGAGGAAAATCACGGAGACAAGCTTTGCTGTGGCCAGATTATGCAAGACTTCACTACGGGTACATCCTCGGCTGAAAGGAGTAAATCACGTGAGTGAATGGTGTAAAACAATTGCTGCCCAGAGGCGTAGAAGAATCCCGTTGATTGTGATCTTTCCCAGAGGGGTAAAATTACAACCTTCTGACAATTACCGGATTTTACCAAGCTATTGCATGGAATCCCGGCCGAAAACCAGGTACAAGGACCTATCCAAAGTATCATGGGAGTATGGAAATGGAACGTCTTTATGCAGATGCAGGACAACCCATTGCCACAAGGAATATTGGAAACCTTTAGGCAGATACAGAACGGAGAGTGCTTAGGCATTATTCTGGGATGTACGGCGTGCTTTGACAAAAGGTTTCTGGCAGAAACTTTTTTTTAAAGGGGAAAGCTCTGTCACGAATTGGCCGCCTTAACATCCCAGAATATTTTTCTCGGTCTCCAAATTTGAGAGACCAAACTGAGAAAGAATGAATTAATCACGCTACTCCACGGCTATCTAGTCGTGAGGTAAGATTATTCACAAAAAGCCTCTAGCCATGACGTAAGCTTGCAGATGGCAAGTAAAATGGGATACTTGAGACGGACACAACTAGATAATTTAAATTAGTATACACCTTGGGAAACTGCTGACCCAGACATGCTGAATCAACAATGAAGGGGCCATGGACTGTGTAATTAAAACTGACCAGGCATGACACCTGATAAGCACAGGTAGGAAATCGCCAGGTGTGAACAACATTAACCCAGGGAAAGATAATAGCCCCAGGGCTGTAAACTAAGCCCCGCCCACTCTGACTGGCAGACTCAGGGAGGTGTGAACCAGGTCTGATAAGACAATTAACACTGAGGACTTGGGGCCAGACAGAGAGGAGCAAGGTGTGATGGCCAGTTGCAATGATAGGGCAATTACTGTCAGGAGGAGATAAGAAGAATTTATGACGGGAATGCCAAGGGGATAATGTGGTCTGCTTGACTCAGCTTAAATAAGGGTCCCTAGCCTGTTTTATGTCAGATTAAGTTTGACTTCAGAACAGGTAGGAACTATCTCAATGTCTGTAGTCATATGCATGAATATTATGTTGGCTGCTAGGAATTATTTCTTAGTAACTAGTCCCTTAGTAAGTCTCTTAGTTTCTTAGATGGATGGACCGATTTTCAGTCTATATCTGATCTAGGTTATTGCAAGAACTATCATTGTCATAGGTTACTTGAGTGTTCTTTCTGAGTTCTGTGTTCAATATAATTGTGCTGTAAGTGCTACTCTTCTGAGAAGTAGAAACTTATGTCTAGATATACTTGAGGTGTCGTAGCAGATGCTTGCCATCTCTTTCTAAACTAGACTAGGCTTTTTTGGTGTGTGCATTTGTTGTACAGAATATAGTCAACTGACTATTTATTTAATTCTTACAACAGCAGGTGATTAAACCGGGCAGCTCAGCAAATATAGCTGGCCTGTGTGGTAACTTCAATTAGACTTGTTGTATATCTCATTTTGTAGCTATACAATATTAGTACTCATTAATAATGCCGGAGGCTATTATGTTGAGTATCAGTATATGTCCATCTTGAAGTAATATAATGTTTACGGATATGTTAGATGTATGTATGTGTAATTTCATAAACTAACTAGTGCATTATGCTATGATGTTAAAGTATCATAATATGTCTAGTTTAATCAATATGTTTATGTGTATTGGATGTTTGATAAATTTATTTGTCATATGCAAGCCTACCAATATGAAGTGTTATATTATTGTGTGCGCATTGGCACACTAACCATCGATTGCATTTGTAGCAGAGGTGTAATGGTACAGACATTACCCACAAGTGTTATGGGGTATATGGTGCTAAACCTTTTTCATCGTATGGTGGAGGGTAGTTCACGGAACCCTGGCACAGCTACGGGTCACGGCTTGCAAGCCCGGATGATCAGGCATTGTTATAATACACTTACCGACCCTGTGAGCTGCTAAACTAACTTTGGACGGAGCGGCTGTACGACACAGAATTTCTGTATTAGCGACATGGACATGGGGCGGCAGAAATGTAATCATTACAGGCGTGTGAGACCATTGAAAAGCCCGTCCCAGACTAAAGACAGTAGGGAGAAGGAGGAGGGTGAACGCAGTCGAGCTGAAAGATAAACTTGGCCAGACTGGTCATTGTATATGTTTGTGTTATATGTTTTAATTAGGATTGCGCTGATGTAGAACTGATATAACACATTCTTGACTTTCTTTCAAGCTCTCACAAGGAGCCCTATGTTATAGATCTCAAGACTAGAGACTACTGACTAGGAGTGTCAGGACTGACAGGATCTCAGAATACCGGCAAGCTGTTTTTCTTCTTTTTTGAGTCTACTGGAGAGTGGGGATCTGGACCACAGTTCCAGATAGATGAAGTAACAAGTAAAGTTACGTAATGTTTGTCATCAATATCAATATGTATATGATTTCATCATCCTCATATTGACAATCATCCAATGTCTATTGTTATGATTAGCAAATAAATGTTGTAGTATTGTAACTCATAGTTCTGTCATTATATTTTAATTCCAATTGTGCATACGTGTTGTTGTGTACATTGGTGGGGGTTCACTTACACACCAAGGAAAGGAGCAGTCAGGGAGAAAACCTGTACTGAGATAGTCGTCTATACTAATATATTTAGACTTAAAACATCTATCTTAAGCTAACCTTCTCTTTCCTATACCTTGGCGAATATTCAGCACAGTTCATTTCAATTTTGTAACGAGCCACTAGGAACTGTACGTTGGATATTCAAGGGCTTAATCTGTAGTTCAGCCATATAGATTTTGTCCCTAGTCAGTTTCTGACTATCTGGGGTTGCTCGCCAGTGAATAATACATTCATCTAGCCGGTGGGGCACCCCGACTTCTGACAGAAGTAAAGAAAGCGGTAAAAGACAAAAAGGAAAAATATAAAAAGTTTTTGAAGAGCAAACAGGAATGTGATCGCATAGAATATAGAATAGCGAGAAGACATGTGAGTAGAATAGTAAAGAGGGAAAAACAAAAAGACTGGGAAGATTATGGAGAAACCCTAAATAAAAACTACAAGGAGGCAACTAGAAACTTCTACAAAAAGATAGGTTCAATGCGATCCAGAGGAGAACCCTTTGACCTAACTGAAATAATTAATAGCGAATATGGAGAACCAATAAGTGAACAAAAGCAAATCCTAATAAGATGGAAGCAGTATTTCGAACAATTTCTCAACATCCCATCAGATGTCACAGGAATTCATGAGACCTATACAGATGTCACCGAAGAACTAGAACCAGACATACTAAAAGAAGAAATTATAGAAGCCCATAATCAGATTAGCCCCATTGAACAAATCACCAGGACAGGATGAAATACCAAATGAACTAATTAAAGCAGCAAGAGAAGTAGGAACAGCGTGGCTACATAGACTATTCAATCATGTTTGGGTAGAACAACAGACACCACGAGATTGGGGAAATGCCATAATTATCCCAATTTGGAAAAACAAAGGCAGCAAAAGAGACTGCACACAATACAGAGGCATTTCACTGTTGAGTCATACTGGGAAAATATTTTGCAAAATTCTTGAAAAAAGATTACGAACTACTTTAGAACCCCAGCTAAGCGAAACACAACTTGGATTTAGGAAAAACAAAGGATGTACAGATGCAATTTTTGCTCTTAGACAAATTATAGAAAAATCAATCGAATTCAATGAAACACTCTACTTAGCCTTTGTCGACCAAGAAAAGGCATTCGATAGAGTAGATAGAAACAAGTTGTGGCAAATCCTTAAACAATATGGAGTGAGTACACATTTAACAAACCTATGTAAAAGTTTATACAACAACAGTGAATGCATAGTGAGAGCAACTGGAGGACACTCAGAACCCTTCACCATAAGATCTGGAGTACGACAAGGTTGTGTCCTGTCCCCTCTCTTGTTCATAACATATATAGACAACATATGTAAAGAAACCAGCCAAGCAGAGATAGCAAGAATACCACATGACGAGAACACGGAAGAAGAACCAACTGCAAATCTAACCATTAGAGACCTCCTTTTTGCGGACGACCAAGCACTAGTAGCAAAATCAGAAGCTGAATTACAAGACCACATGAATAGTCTAAACGAAATGTGCAGGGAACATAACATGAAAATTAGCATAAGCAAAACAAAGGTAATGACTATAACTAAAGAAGAACAAACAACAACAATTCACCTAAACGAACATCCCTTGAAACAAGTGAAGAGTTTCAAGTACCTAGGAAGTATAATATCATCAAATGGCAGATCAGAAGACGAGATCGAAAATAGGTGCAATAAGGCAAATCAATTCATTGGACAAATGTCACCAATACTAAAGAACAAACAGGTATCAATAACTACTAAGAAAGCACTTTACAACACAATCTTCCTGCCAACTCTATGCTACCAATGCCAAACCTGGACAATGACAGAAAAAGAGAAAAGAAAAATCACAACAACAGAAATGAGGTTCCTGAGAAGAATACTCAACGTATCAAGAAGAGATAAGATCAGAAATGAAGAAATCAGGACTAAAGTGGGGGTTAAAGCAGCACTAGATTTTATCAGAAAACAGCAAGTCAAATGGTTTGGCCATGCAAGTAGGTTACCAGTCAACAGCATACCACAGCAAGCAATGATGTACAGACCAGATGGAAACAGAGGAAGAGGCCGACCACGTAAACGTTGGACGGAGGGAATAGCAGAATCCATGGGAATATCGATATATGAAGCCCATAATCGGGCACTCTCACGAAGTTTATACTTCACCTCGACACCGCAAGGTACAAGAGGAACATGAGAGATGAGATGAGCACGTTGCGCAAATGATCATATTTATGTCTCAACTGCTTTTTCTATAGTGAGCACGTGGCGCAAAGGATCATATTTATGGCCCAGCTGCTTTTTTCTATAGTGAGCACGTGGCGCAAATGATCATATTTATGTCCCTACTGCTTTTTCTACAGTGAGCAGGTGGCCAAATGATCATATTTATGTCCCACAGCACTTTGCGTAAATGATCATATTTATGGCCCAAGTGCTTTTTCTATAGGGCGCACGTTGCGCCAATGATAATATGTATGCCAAAACTGCTTTTTCTATAGTTAGTACGCTGCGCAAATGATCATATATATGTCCCAAATGCTTTTTCTGTAGCGAGCACGTTGCGCAAATGATCATATTTATGTCCCGACTGCTTTTTTTGTAGTGGGCACGTTACGCAAATGGTCATATTTATGTCCCAACTGCTTTGTCTATAGTGAGCACGTTGCGTAAATGATCATATTTATGTCCCAGCTGCCTATTATAGAGTGAGCACGTTGCGTAAATGATCATATTTATGTCCCAACTGCTTTTTCTATAGTGAGCACGTTGCGCAAATGATCATATTTATGTCCCAACTGCTTTTTCTTAATTCAGCACGTTGCATAAATGATCATATTTATGTCCCAACTGTTGTATCTATAGCGAGCATGTTGTGCAAATGATCATATTTATGTCCCAACTGCTGTTTCTATAATGAGAACGTTGCGCAAATGATCATATTTATGCCCCAGCTGCCTCTTATAGAGTGAGCACGTGGCGCAAATGATCATATTTATGCCCCAATTGCTTTTTCTATAGTGAGCACGTGGCGCAAATGATCATATTTGTGTCCCAACTGCTTTTTCTATAGGGGGCACATTGCGCAAATGATCATATTTATGTCCCAACTGCCTCTTATAGAGTGAGCACGTTGCGTAAATGATCATATTTATGTCCCAACTGCCTCTTATAGAGTGAGCACATTGCGCAAATGTTTATATTTATGTCCCAACTGCTTTTTCTATAGTGAGCACGTTGCACAAATGATCATACATATGTCCCAAATGTTCTTTCTATAGAGGACACGTTGAGCAAATGATCATATTTATGTCCCAACTGCTTTTTCTATTGTGAGCACGTTGCGCAAATCATCATATTTATGTCCCAACTGCTTTCCCTATAGTGCTGTTTCTATAGTGAGCACGTGGCGCAAATGATCATATTTATGTCCCAACTGCTTTTTCTATAGTGAGCACGTTGCACAAATGATCATACATATGTCCCAAATGTTCTTTCTATAGAGGACACGTTGAGCAAATGATCATATTTATGTCCCAACTGCTTTTTCTATAGGGGGCACATTGCGCAAATGATCATATTTATGTCCCAACTGCCTCTTATAGAGTGAGCGCGTTGCGTAAATGTTTATAATTATGTCCCAACTGCTGTTTCGATGGTGAGCACGGTGCGCAAATGATCATATTTATGTCCCAGCTGCCTCATATAGAGTCAGCACGTTGCGTAAATGATCATATTTATGTCCCAACTGCCTCTTATAGAGTGAGCACATTGCGCAAATGTTTATATTTATGTCCCAACTGCTTTTTCTATAGTGAGCACGTTGCACAAATGATCATACATATGTCCCAAATGTTCTTTCTATAGAGGACACGTTGAGCAAATGATCATATTTATGTCCCAACTGCTTTTTCTATTGTGAGCACGTTGCGCAAATCATCATATTTATGTCCCAACTGCTTTCCCTATAGTGCTGACTGCTTTTTCTATAGTGAGCATGTGTCGCAAATGATCATATTTATGTCCCTACTGCTTTTTCTTCAGTGAGCACGTGGCGCAAATGATCATATTCATGTCCCACCTGACTCATATAGAGTGAGCACGTTGCGCTAATGATCATATTTATGGCACAACTCCTTTTTTATAGTGAGCACGATGCGCCAATGATCATACTTATGCCAAAACTGCTTTTTCTATATTGAGCACGTTGCTTTTAATTTTTAATTTTAATTTTAAATATTTTAAATACTGCAAAAACAACATGTGGAACCACGAAAAAACGCAAAAATGGGATAAAGAAAACAACAAGTTGGTGGAACGCAGAAGTAAAGAAAGCGGTAAAAGACAAAAAGGAAAAATATAAAAAGTGGTTGAAGAGCAAACAGGAATGTGATCGCATAGAATATAGAATAGCGAGAAGACATGTGAGTAGAATAGTAAAGAGGGAAAAACAAAAAGACTGGGAAGATTATGGAGAAACCCTAAATAAAAACTACAAGGAGGCAACTAGAAACTTCTACAAAAAGATAGGTTCAATGCGATCCAGAGGAGAACCCTTTGACCTAACTGAAATAATTAATAGCGAATATGGAGAACCAATAAGTGAACAAAAGCAAATCCTAATAAGATGGAAGCAGTATTTCGAACAATTTCTCAACATCCCATCAGATGTCACAGGAATTCATGAGACCTATACAGATGTCACCGAAGAACTAGAACCAGACATACTAAAAGAAGAAATTATAGAAGCCCATAATCAGATTAGCCCCATTGAACAAATCACTAGGACAGGATGAAATACCAAATGAACTAATTAAAGCAGCAAGAGAAGTAGGAACAGCGTGGCTACATAGACTATTCAATCATGTTTGGGTAGAACAACAGACACCACGAGATTGGGGAAATGCCATAATTATCCCAATTTGGAAAAACAAAGGCAGCAAAAGAGACTGCACACAATACAGAGGCATTTCACTGTTGAGTCATACTGGGAAAATATTTTGCAAAATTCTTGAAAAAAGATTACGAACTACTTTAGAACCCCAGCTAAGCGAAACACAACTTGGATTTAGGAAAAACAAAGGATGTACAGATGCAATTTTTGCTCTTAGACAAATTATAGAAAAATCAATCGAATTCAATGAAACACTCTACTTAGCCTTTGTCGACCAAGAAAAGGCATTCGATAGAGTAGATAGAAACAAGTTATGGCAAATCCTTAAACAATATGGAGTGAGTACACATTTAACAAACCTATGTAAAAGTTTATACAACAACAGTGAATGCATAGTGAGAGCAACTGGAGGACACTCAGAACCCTTCACCATAAGATCTGGAGTACGACAAGGTTGTGTCCTGTCCCCTCTCTTGTTCATAACATATATAGACAACATATGTAAAGAAACCAGCCAAGCAGAGATAGCAAGAATACCACATGACGAGAACACGGAAGAAGAACCAACTGCAAATCTAACCATTAGAGACCTCCTTTTTGCGGACGACCAAGCACTAGTAGCAAAATCAGAAGCTGAATTACAAGACCACATGAATAGTCTAAACGAAATGTGCAGGGAACATGACATGAAAATTAGCATAAGCAAAACAAAGGTAATGACTATAACTAAAGAAGAACAAGCAACAACAATTCACCTAAACGAACATCCCTTGAAACAAGTGAAGAGTTTCAAGTACCTAGGAAGTATAATATCATCAAATGGCAGATCAGAAGACGAGATCGAAAATAGGTGCAATAAGCCAAATCAACTCATTGGACAAATGTCACCAATACTAAAGAACAAACAGGTATCAATAACTACTAAGAAAGCACTTTACAACACAATCTTCCTGCCAACTCTATGCTACCAATGCCAAACCTGGACAATGACAGAAAAAGAGAAAAGAAAAATCACAACAACAGAAATGAGGTTCCTGAGAAGAATACTCAACGTATCAAGAAGAGATAAGATCAGAAATAAAGAAATCAGGACTAAAGTTGGGGTTAAAGCAGCACTAGATTTTATCAGAAAACAGCAAGTCAAATGGTTTGGCCATGCAAGTAGGTTACCAGTCAACAGCATACCACAGCAAGCAATGATGTACAGACCAGATGGAAACAGAGGAAGAGGCCGACCACGTAAACGTTGGACGGAGGGAATAGCAGAATTCATGGGAATGTCGATATATGAAGCCCATAATCGGGCACTCTCACGAAGTTTATACTTCACCTCGACACCGCAAGGTACAAGAGGAACATGAGAGATGAGATGAGCACGTTGCGCAAATGATCATATTTATGTCTCAACTGCTTTTTCTATAGTGAGCACGTTGCGCAAAGGATCATATTTATGGCCCAGCTGCTTTTTTCTATAGTGAGCACGTGGCGCAAATGATCATATTTATGTCCCTACTGCTTTTTCTACAGTGAGCAGGTGGCCAAATGATCATATTTATGTCCCACAGCACTTTGCGTAAATGATCATATTTATGGCCCAAGTGCTTTTTCTATAGGGCGCACGTTGCGCCAATGATAATATGTATGCCAAAACTGCTTTTTCTATAGTTAGTACGCTGCGCAAATGATCATATATATGTCCCAAATGCTTTTTCTGTAGCGAGCACGTTGCGCAAATGATCATATTTATGTCCCGACTGCTTTTTTTGTAGTGGGCACGTTACGCAAATGGTCATATTTATGTCCCAACTGCTTTGTCTATAGTGAGCACGTTGCGTAAATGATCATATTTATGTCCCAGCTGCCTATTATAGAGTGAGCACGTTGCGTAAATGATCATATTTATGTCCCAACTGCTTTTTCTATAGTGAGCACGTTGCGCAAATGATCATATTTATGTCCCAACTGCTTTTTCTTAATTCAGCACGTTGCATAAATGATCATATTTATGTCCCAACTGTTGTATCTATAGCGAGCATGTTGTGCAAATGATCATATTTATGTCCCAACTGCTGTTTCTATAATGAGAACGTTGCGCAAATGATCATATTTATGCCCCAGCTGCCTCTTATAGAGTGAGCACGTGGCGCAAATGATCATATTTATGCCCCAATTGCTTTTTCTATAGTGAGCACGTGGCGCAAATGATCATATTTGTGTCCCAACTGCTTTTTCTATAGGGGGCACATTGCGCAAATGATCATATTTATGTCCCAACTGCCTCTTATAGAGTGAGCACGTTGCGTAAATGATCATATTTATGTCCCAACTGCCTCTTATAGAGTGAGCACATTGCGCAAATGTTTATATTTATGTCCCAACTGCTTTTTCTATAGTGAGCACGTTGCACAAATGATCATACATATGTCCCAAATGTTCTTTCTATAGAGGACACGTTGAGCAAATGATCATATTTATGTCCCAACTGCTTTTTCTATTGTGAGCACGTTGCGCAAATCATCATATTTATGTCCCAACTGCTTTCCCTATAGTGCTGTTTCTATAGTGAGCACGTGGCGCAAATGATCATATTTATGTCCCAACTGCTTTTTCTATAGTGAGCACGTTGCACAAATGATCATACATATGTCCCAAATGTTCTTTCTATAGAGGACACGTTGAGCAAATGATCATATTTATGTCCCAACTGCTTTTTCTATAGGGGGCACATTGCGCAAATGATCATATTTATGTCCCAACTGCCTCTTATAGAGTGAGCGCGTTGCGTAAATGTTTATAATTATGTCCCAACTGCTGTTTCGATGGTGAGCACGGTGCGCAAATGATCATATTTATGTCCCAGCTGCCTCATATAGAGTCAGCACGTTGCGTAAATGATCATATTTATGTCCCAACTGCCTCTTATAGAGTGAGCACATTGCGCAAATGTTTATATTTATGTCCCAACTGCTTTTTCTATAGTGAGCACGTTGCACAAATGATCATACATATGTCCCAAATGTTCTTTCTATAGAGGACACGTTGAGCAAATGATCATATTTATGTCCCAACTGCTTTTTCTATTGTGAGCACGTTGCGCAAATCATCATATTTATGTCCCAACTGCTTTCCCTATAGTGCTGACTGCTTTTTCTATAGTGAGCATGTGTCGCAAATGATCATATTTATGTCCCTACTGCTTTTTCTTCAGTGAGCACGTGGCGCAAATGATCATATTCATGTCCCACCTGACTCATATAGAGTGAGCACGTTGCGCTAATGATCATATTTATGGCACAACTCCTTTTTTATAGTGAGCACGATGCGCCAATGATCATACTTATGCCAAAACTGCTTTTTCTATATTGAGCACGTTGCTTTTAATTTTTAATTTTAATTTTAAATATTTTAAATACTGCAAAAACAACATGTGGAACCACGAAAAAACGCAAAAATGGGATAAAGAAAACAACAAGTTGGTGGAACGCAGAAGTAAAGAAAGCGGTAAAAGACAAAAAGGAAAAATATAAAAAGTGGTTGAAGAGCAAACAGGAATGTGATCGCATAGAATATAGAATAGCGAGAAGACATGTGAGTAGAATAGTAAAGAGGGAAAAACAAAAAGACTGGGAAGATTATGGAGAAACCCTAAATAAAAACTACAAGGAGGCAACTAGAAACTTCTACAAAAAGATAGGTTCAATGCGATCCAGAGGAGAACCCTTTGACCTAACTGAAATAATTAATAGCGAATATGGAGAACCAATAAGTGAACAAAAGCAAATCCTAATAAGATGGAAGCAGTATTTCGAACAATTTCTCAACATCCCATCAGATGTCACAGGAATTCATGAGACCTATACAGATGTCACCGAAGAACTAGAACCAGACATACTAAAAGAAGAAATTATAGAAGCCCATAATCAGATTAGCCCCATTGAACAAATCACTAGGACAGGATGAAATACCAAATGAACTAATTAAAGCAGCAAGAGAAGTAGGAACAGCGTGGCTACATAGACTATTCAATCATGTTTGGGTAGAACAACAGACACCACGAGATTGGGGAAATGCCATAATTATCCCAATTTGGAAAAACAAAGGCAGCAAAAGAGACTGCACACAATACAGAGGCATTTCACTGTTGAGTCATACTGGGAAAATATTTTGCAAAATTCTTGAAAAAAGATTACGAACTACTTTAGAACCCCAGCTAAGCGAAACACAACTTGGATTTAGGAAAAACAAAGGATGTACAGATGCAATTTTTGCTCTTAGACAAATTATAGAAAAATCAATCGAATTCAATGAAACACTCTACTTAGCCTTTGTCGACCAAGAAAAGGCATTCGATAGAGTAGATAGAAACAAGTTATGGCAAATCCTTAAACAATATGGAGTGAGTACACATTTAACAAACCTATGTAAAAGTTTATACAACAACAGTGAATGCATAGTGAGAGCAACTGGAGGACACTCAGAACCCTTCACCATAAGATCTGGAGTACGACAAGGTTGTGTCCTGTCCCCTCTCTTGTTCATAACATATATAGACAACATATGTAAAGAAACCAGCCAAGCAGAGATAGCAAGAATACCACATGACGAGAACACGGAAGAAGAACCAACTGCAAATCTAACCATTAGAGACCTCCTTTTTGCGGACGACCAAGCACTAGTAGCAAAATCAGAAGCTGAATTACAAGACCACATGAATAGTCTAAACGAAATGTGCAGGGAACATGACATGAAAATTAGCATAAGCAAAACAAAGGTAATGACTATAACTAAAGAAGAACAAGCAACAACAATTCACCTAAACGAACATCCCTTGAAACAAGTGAAGAGTTTCAAGTACCTAGGAAGTATAATATCATCAAATGGCAGATCAGAAGACGAGATCGAAAATAGGTGCAATAAGCCAAATCAACTCATTGGACAAATGTCACCAATACTAAAGAACAAACAGGTATCAATAACTACTAAGAAAGCACTTTACAACACAATCTTCCTGCCAACTCTATGCTACCAATGCCAAACCTGGACAATGACAGAAAAAGAGAAAAGAAAAATCACAACAACAGAAATGAGGTTCCTGAGAAGAATACTCAACGTATCAAGAAGAGATAAGATCAGAAATAAAGAAATCAGGACTAAAGTTGGGGTTAAAGCAGCACTAGATTTTATCAGAAAACAGCAAGTCAAATGGTTTGGCCATGCAAGTAGGTTACCAGTCAACAGCATACCACAGCAAGCAATGATGTACAGACCAGATGGAAACAGAGGAAGAGGCCGACCACGTAAACGTTGGACGGAGGGAATAGCAGAATTCATGGGAATGTCGATATATGAAGCCCATAATCGGGCACTCTCACGAAGTTTATACTTCACCTCGACACCGCAAGGTACAAGAGGAACATGAGAGATGAGATGAGCACGTTGCGCAAATGATCATATTTATGTCTCAACTGCTTTTTCTATAGTGAGCACGTTGCGCAAAGGATCATATTTATGGCCCAGCTGCTTTTTTCTATAGTGAGCACGTGGCGCAAATGATCATATTTATGTCCCTACTGCTTTTCCTACAGTGAGCAGGTGGCCAAATGATCATATTTATATCCCACAGCACTTTGCGTAAATGATCATATTTATGGCCCAAGTGCTTTTTCTATAGGGCGCACGTTGCGCCAATGATAATATGTATGCCAAAACTGCTTTTTCTATAGTTAGTAAGCTGCGCAAATGATCATATATATGTAACAAATGCTTTTTCTGTAGCGAGCACGTTGCGCAAATGATCATATTTATGTCCCGACTGCTTTTTTTGTAGTGGGCACGTTACGCAAATGGTCACATTTATGTCCCAACTGCTTTGTCTATAGTGAGCACGTTGCGCAAATGATCATATTTATGTCCAACTGCTTTTTCTTAATTCAGCACGTTGCGCAAATGATCATATTTATGTCCCAACTGTTGTATCTATAGCGAGCATGTTGTGCAAATGATCATACTTATGTCCCAACTTCTGTTTCTATAGTGAGAACGTTGCGCAAATGATCATATTTATGCCCCAGCTGCCTCTTATAGAGTGAGCACGTGGCGCAAATGATCATATTTATGCCCCAACTGCTTTTTCTATAGTGAGCACGTGGCGCAAATGATCATATTTGTGACCCAACTGCTTTTTCTATAGGGGACACATTGCGCAAATGTTCATATTTATGTCCCAACTGCTGTTTCTATGGTGAGCACGTTGCGTAAATGATCATATTTATGTTCCAACTGCCTCTTATAGAGTGAACACGTTGCGCAAATGTTTATATTTATGTCCCAACTGCTTTTTCTATAGTGAGCACGTTGCACAAATGATCATACATATGTCCCAAATGTTCTTTCTATAGAGGACACGATGAGCAAATGATCATATTTATGTACCAACTGCTTTGTCTATAGTGAGCACGTTGCGCAAATGATAATATTTACGTCCCAGCTGCTCTTGTAGAGTGAACACGTTAGGCAAATGATCATATTTATGTCCCAACTGCTTTTTCCATTGTGAGCACGTTGCGCAAATCATCATATTTATGTCCCAACTGCTTTCCCTATAGTGAGCATGTGTCGCAAATGATCATATTTATGTCCCAACTGTTGTATCTATAGCGAGCATGTTGTGCAAATTATCATATTTATGTCCAAACTGCTGTTTCTATAGTGAGAACGTTGCGCAAATGATCATATTTATGCCCCAGCTGCCTCTTATAGAGTGAGCACGTGGCGCAAATGATCATATTTATGCCCCAATTGCTTTTTCTATAGTGAGCACGTGGCGCGAATGATCATATTTGTGTCCCAACTGCTTTTTCTATAGGGGGCACATTGCGCAAATGATCATATTTATGTCCCAACTGCCTCTTATAGAGTGAGCACGTTGCGTAAATGATCATATTTATGTCCCAACTGCCTCTTATAGAGTGAGCACATAGCGCAAATGTTTATATTTATGTCCCAACTGCTTTTTCTATAGTGAGCACGTTGCACAAATGATCATACATATGTCCCAAATGTTCTTTCTATAGAGGACACGTTGAGCAAATGATCATATTTATGTCCCAACTGCTTTTTCTATAGGGGGCACATTGCGCAAATGATCATATTTATGTCCCAACTGCCTCTTATAGAGTGAGCGCGTTGCGTAAATGTTTATAGTTATGTCCCAACTGCTGTTTCGATGGTGAGCACGGTGCGCAAATGATCATATTTATGTCCCAGCTGCCTCATATAGTGTCAGCACGTTGCGTAAATGATCATATTTATGTCCCAACTGCCTCTTATAGAGTGAGCACATTGCGCAAATGTTTATATTTATGTCCCAACTGCTTTTTCTATAGTGAGCACTTTGCACAAATGATCATACATATGTCCCAAATGTTCTTTCTATAGAGGACACGTTGAGCAAATGATCATATTTATGTCCCAACTGCTTTTTCTATTGTGAGCACGTTGCGCAAATCATCATATTTATGTCCCAACTGCTTTCCCTATAGTGCTGTTTCTATAGTGAGCACGTGGCGCAAATGAACATATTTATGCCCCAACTGCTTTTTCTATAGTTAGCATGTGTCGCAAATGATCATATTTATGTCCCTACTGCTTTTTCTACAGTGACCACGTGGCGCAAATGATCATATTCATGTCCCACCTGACTCATATAGAGTGAGCACGTTGCGCTAATGATCATATTTATGGCACAACTCCTTTTTTATAGTGAGCATGTGTCGCAAATGATCATACTTATGCCAAAACTGCTTTTTCTATATTGAGCACATTGCTTTTAATTTTTAATTTTAATTTTAAATATTTTAAATACTGCAAAAACAACATGTGGAACCACGAAAAAACGCAAAACACGGATAAAGAAAACAACAAGTTGGTGGAACGCAGAAGTAAAGAAAGCGATAAAAGACAAAAAGGAAAAATATAAAAAGTGGTTGAAGAGCAAACAGGAATGTGATCGCATAGAATATAGAATAGCGAGAAGACATGTGTCAAAGACTCAAATATAGAGGAGGAAGACCACCCTGAATGAGTGGTCTACCTCCAGTAGATTAGAGGTAACTCAGTGCCCCTACATGAGGGCAGGGTAGGTGATAGGAAGGGGAACTATTAAATAGTTCTCTCATGAGACACGGAGGTGTCAACCAGAGAGTTAGCACTCTGGTCACGGCATGATCACGGCAACGTGAATCTAGAGTGTAACTCAAGAGAGGCCACTACTCGAGCGTGCTAAATGAGGCCGCACGCAAAAAGCCGTAGTGCGCCCTGAGTCCTTCCGCGTATGTGTAAACAGCACGCGGAGTAGAATCAGACGGGACACAGACTTCATAGTATTAACATCGCTTAGCGATGCTTGTTTCGTTAGCCGAATAGATAGATTAGCGATAGGGTTAGGAAATGACTAGTGATAGGATATTCTGTGCATTTATTCTTGTGTGATTTGTTAGCGACTGTTTGTTGTACATTGATGTGATACAAAGAGCCAGTGGCAATAAAATGTGGAACCCATTCCTCTCGTACGACTAGCAAGTCTTTTGTGTGGTGCGAGAGAAGTATCCTAGAATGCCTGTGACAGCGGTTGCTGACAGGCTAGGATAAAGTGGTGTCAGAAGTGTGGCTTGGACAATTGTTCAAGCCAAAACACTCACCCACGGCTCTAAAATAGAATAACGGCTAGATAATCACAGGTTTAATTTGTGTTAGTGACAATGGCGTGTGCAGACAGAGCAAGGTGCGAGCTGTGTCCATCGTGACCAATTTAAATTTATTTGTGCTTATTTACTTATTTTGTGCTTATGAACATGTTTTCTTCTCATTTGTAAGTATTATTATTATAGTTTCGTATCATTTATTTCTATAATTACTTATTTATTTACGATTATTTGTCAAATATGATTCACGGCGGAGCGAGACACAGAAATGAGCCGAGAAAATTATCGATTTTTCCAAGCTAAAAATAACGCTGCGCCTCTGACGTATCGTGACTGACAAACAGCTGCGTTACGCCATTTGCAGTCAGCGTCTGATTGTTGACAAATCGCAAAGCGGCTGCTCGCCTGAATCGTTGACTTATATCAAACATTACTTGTTTATAATAGTTACTTATTCAATATATTTACTTATTTAAACATTATTATTACGTTTATATTTATTTCAAAGCATTTATTTAATTATTTTCATATTTTTTCTATTTGTTACCGTCGCGATGGCACTACTTCTGCGATGCAAATGAGACGCAGTCTGCACAGCACTTCCATAGATTAAACAGATAGAGATAGGGAAGGCATAAATACGTTAGAACGAAGACAGGACAGTGACATTTAATATTATTTAAACCACATTTTCTTTTGTCCTGGGGCATTTAATTGTATAATTGTATAAAATTATATATCGTTTGCAAGTGGTTAATTGTTGATGCTCTTGATAACCAGGGTGAACAACAGCTGGTGATAAGCATTACGCAAGCTGTATGCGGTATTGCCAGACTAATAGACCTGAGGTGCCAAACGAGTGTACATGATTGATCTGGAAAATTAAGATGAGTATACCCAAATGATTTTGCATGCAATATGATTAATAATGCATCTCTTTTTCAGCGTGTAATGTATTAGCATATTTTTTGGTGATCTGTATTTCAGGTTATAAACTAAGAGTACAATTTTTTGTGTGTGTGCTCAGAGACTTAAAAACCTAACGTATCTAATATAAATAAGTGAGTAAATATTTTAGGGCCTATCAAATCTAGCTAATTACCAAACAACATGGCAACTTTAGCTGATTTCATAAAAGCAGGCAAAGAATTAGAATACACAGGAAAGGAATTAGAGCAATATGCTGATCAAAAATTTAAGGAAGCAAAAGATGCCGAGAGAGATGAACGTGCACGAGAAAGACAACATCAAAAGGAGATTGTAGAACTAGCTGAGATAACAAAACAGAAACAGTTAGATCAAGACAAGGAGATTAAACAAAAAGAATTAGAAATAAAACACAAGCAATTAGATCAAGAAAGAGAACTAAAACAAAAAGAGATAGATGAAATGGCAAGGGTGAAAGAAAAACAAATACAAGTTGAATCAGAGACACAGTTAAAGATGAAAGGTATGGATGTAGATTCACACTTAGAGATCTCCGCTACAAAACTAAAAAGTCAGCAAGAGGAAAATAAATTTAATAAGTACAAAAACATTATCAAACCATTTTGTAAAGACGATTCCATATCAGCCTGGACAGAAAATGTCGAGTATCAACTAAAGTACCACGAAGTACCAATCGATATGTGGGCCATGATCTACATGAAGAACTTAAGTGGGGAGCCCCTTAAAGTAATAGAATCTATACCAACTGACCTTAGATCTAACTATCAGTACATCCATGATAGGATAATGCAACATTTCTTACTTGATGCCCCTGGGTATCAAGTACAGTTTTCCAATTTAAAACCTAAGCCAACCGAGACCTTTATCGATTATGTCTCAAATGTCCAAAGTGTACTAAATAGATGGCTTAGTGCATCAAAAATAGGAAAGGATTTTGATAAACTTAAAAACATAATAGCCATGGATAAAGTCATATCCACAATACCATCTCCTTTCGCTAAATTCTTGCAGCAGTCAGACATTGAGACCATAGAACAGTTTGAAAAGAAAGGCTCGGCATATTTTTCTTCAAACAGAGATATTTTTAAGACATCTAATAGTGACTCTGAAATAGTTTCTTTTGTAAAGGACCAACCTAAAAACTATCAGAGTAATAGAAAACCATTTCATAAAGTCGACAAGAAAGATAAGAAAGTATCGAAATGTGTCTATTGTCAACTTTTTCATGATACTTATTCTATGTGTGATAAATCACCAAACTATCCTGCACATCTGGAGACAGTCATTAAGAAGCAACAAAACAAAAGAACTTCATACAGGCGTGCAGTCAAATGCTTCTTCTGTTCTAGCTACGGGCATTATTCTAATAAGTGCCTGGGCCGCCAAAGAATGAAGGCCAACAATGCTATTTTGATTGATACATCTTCTGATAGTGGTAGTGAGACTGAGTGTGATATCGAGAATGTATTACCTTTTAAGCAATCTGAAGATGTTTGTTGTGTGAACGATGTATTAAGCTTTGACAATTGTGAGCGATGTCACCAATTTCATGCAGACGGCAAACTTACATGTGGGCATATTGTAACATCCTCCTTGGAGAGGCAATCTATTGTTTCACTCTGCAATGGTCAATGAGAAGCCATGCCGATGTTTGCTTGACAGTGGGAGCTCTATTATTGGTGTGAAAAAGGAACTTGTTAATCCAAAGAATTATACTGGTGACTCTGTAAGATGCCGTACTTTTTCTGGTAATATAGAAACCTATCCTCTGGCAAGAGCCCGTATAAACACCCCGTTCCTTTCTGGTACCTTTACTTGTGCAATACTAGACAACCCTTGTACTGATTTAATTCTTGGGTGTCTACCCCAGCTAAGGCACTGCACAGATGAAGAAATATCCGCCTGGGAGGAGAAAAATGGACTAACTCCAGTGAACAGTGCAGATATCCTCAAACATCACAGTCCCAACAAAGGTGCTATAACTATTACTCTTGAACCAGATCAAGACATACTTCTTTTACTTCCAGACAAACGAAATCTATTATTGACCTCATGGCAAGGGCCATTCAAAGTGGTACGAAAAATTTCGGATGTCGACTATGAAATATCGATAAACGGACACTTAAAGATATTTCATATCAACATGTTGAAACCCTACTTTTCACGACAAGAGACAGAATTAGAGAAAGACGAACACAAGGCACCCACACCTATGGATGAGACGACAGACGTACACAACGCAACTACACTAGTTAGCGAGACTGGCAAATCCGACGATATGCATACACTCAGTGAGATGACAGAAAACGCACTTAGCACCACAACCGTACTGAATCAGGTAGACGACGACGGGATGGAACTACCCGTTCCAATTGGGGAAAAGACTGCTACATTAGATTCTATACGATTAGAAACGAGACTGACAGAGGAACAACGACGACAGATAATAGAATTAGTGACTGAATATAAGGACATATTTTCCGACATTCCAGGTAGGACGGACAGAATCGAGCACTCCATCCTTCTTTCGGACTCGAAGCCTATCAAATGTAGGCCGTACTCTATCCCACTTAGCTATAGGGAAAATCTAAATAAGGAAATTCTTAATTTAGAAGCGCGTGGAATTATTCAAAAATCTACATCTGAGTACTCCTTTCCAATCGTCCTTGTCAAGAAAAATGACTCCACCATTCGTCTTTGTGTGGACTATAGAAAACTCAACAATGTCACAAAGATCGACGCAGAACCAATTCCTTCCTACGAAGATCTGATTCTCGACATGTCCACCTCCAAAATCTTTTCTAAATTAGACCTTACTAAGGGATATTGGCAGGTCCCTATGTAGACTCAATCTATCCATCTGACTGCTTTCTCAACACCTCTAGGTCTTTACGAGTTGCGATTTCTTCCTTTCGGACTTTGTAATGCTCCTGCCACTTTCGTACGCTTAACTAGAGATTTGCTACATGGAGTGACGAATACGGTGACCTATATAGATGATATTTGTGTCCATACAGAGGACTGGACAACACACTTACTGAAACTAAGACATGTCTTCGATAGGTTGCGACTCTTCGGCCTCACGGTCAAACCGAGCAAAGTCGAATTGGGCCTACAAGAAATTGATTTTTTAGGTCATGTCATTTCACAAGGACAACTGAAAACTGACAATAGAATTATTACCAAAATTATGAACCTGACCATGCCTACAACAAAGAAGCAGGTCAGGAGTCTTTTGGGCTTAGTAAATTATTATAGCAAGTTCATACCGAACTTAGCTGAAATTACAAGTGTATTTTCAAATGTTTTAAAAGCATCAGTGAAATTGGATGTCAAAGATGCATTATTAATTTCTGCATTGTCAAAATTGAAAATGCTATTTAGTAATGTACCAATCCTCCGTTTGCCTAATCCTAGGCTCGTTTATTATCTTAGGACAGATGCCAGCAGGATTTCCATCGCTGCAGTACTAGGCCAGTTTTATGATGGCATCTTCCATCCGATTTGCTACGTGAGCCGCAAGATCACACCGGCTGAGTCCAGATATTCCATATCAGAGTTGGAAGCCCTAAGCGTCATCTATTCGGTGAGGAAGTTGCATCTAATTCTGACGGGTAATCACTTTGTGGTCCAGACTGACAACTCCCCGATCACGGTCATACAGAGTGGGGTACATAAGAATGACCGCATCTATAGGTGGTCGTTAATATTACAGAATTATACTTTTAGTATAGAGCATATTAAGGGTAGGGACAACATCCTTGCTGATACCCTTAGTAGACCATCTGAGGTAGAAATACCTGATATTCCACACCAATAGGTAGTTTAAGAAATGTTCATTTACTATACACTTAACGTATCCTGTGTAGATTATACTATTGTCGACATAGACATCAGGATCAGAACTATGTGCTAAGAACAGTGAACTACCATGTGTCCGTAGACAGCTGAATGACAACTGTGCGCCAAGAACAGTGAAATCACCGTGTGTACATAGACAGCTCGTTACTTACTATGCTCCATTTGTGCTCCGGTGAATCACCTGTGTTACTCATATCAGAACAGTGTCAGAACATTGTGAAATAACAGACACGAAGATACTTGTCTACGACACCAGCGGACTCAACGAGTGTAAGAATACCCATAGGACACAAGTATGACTGTGTAGTGTAGATAGCATACCCAGGATAAGTGTGTATATATAAACTATGCCAACGAAAGCAATTTCTATACGTTATGGCAACCACTAACCTGAGGGAAAATGATACCATGTATATATATATATTCATTGTGATATGTAATATAACGATTTTAATATAGCAGTAAATTATAGTTAGGTTAGTTACTTTAATATAGAGTTAGATTAGATTTAGGCAATATAATAGATTTTTTTTTGTAGTTTAGATAAATCAGTAATTTACCCACTTACTTAGCTTAAATATAGATTAGGATACTATTTAAACTTAATAACAGCGAATTAAAGATTAGTATAACTAACTAAGATAGGAACAACAACATGTAGTCATGTAATTTCATTTTATTTCATTCCATCTTTATGAATACTTTAACAACCTTACCATTTAGGACTAAAATTAGGTTATACTTTATAGCATAAAAAGATTATACTTAGAAACATACATCATTTATACCATGCAGTTTAAAAAAAATCCATTACATTTTGTTCATTTAAACATTATTTAGAATTTTTGTTACATTTCACATTACCCATCTCATAAAGATACATAACTCATCTCACATCATTCTCATTTTTTTAGATAGTTAGATTACTTCCCTTAAATTAGATTAATTTTGTACAACAAAATAGAATATAGATAGTTAGAAAATTAATATTAGTATGTCATCAAAAGATAGTGTTGAATAATATCGGGGTATAATCTATCAACCCTATTTCATCCATGTAAATATTTTGTAAATACATGACTCGTGCAGTAACTTAAGCACAGTCATGAAGCTCAACTCTTTTCAAACGGAGCTAAACTTGTACAGTGTCACTTCAAGGTTCTTAAATAATTGTGAGGGTAAAAGATGTGTGACAGAAGTGTGAGAATAAAAGATGTGTGACAGAAGTGTGAAAGTGAGAGAAAATGGTAAATATACAGTGGAGAGTGAAGGCAGCCAGCGGATGTTTTCTGCCGCTTAGCGCGACTTTTTATTGTTTGTCTGCGTCGGGCGTTTGTTTTCAATGTTGTGGTGTGCTGTCTTAAATGTGTTGTGTGTAGTTTAGAGTAAAACTTAGATAGAGTATTTTAAGTCTCATATGACGGAAACGTAGTCACGAATTAGTGTTATACACTTGTTTGTGGCCACATTTAACCGAATTATGGCACTTGAAAACTAACTTGCATACATATTTATAGACATACACACATGTTAGGAGTTAAATTATAGGATTAGTTAGATCCAAACACGCAAACAACCAGGAAAACACACATGTAAAGCACATACATTTTTTAAAGAACAAAGGGATATAACTTCGGGTCAGGGGACACAATAGACAACGAAACACTAACTTAACAGTGGAAGATAACTTTACACGCGGAAGCGAGATAGGTAAAGCCTGTCACACTCAGCTTGTGCAAGGGTTGTGTAATATTATATGGGGGACATGAAGCAATTCATGGGTTGACCCTAAGAAAGTCAACTTTGTATGGGTAGTGAGTTAATTTACTATTTGAGGGCAGGTCTTATAAGGCAACGGTCCGGTTCAGACAAACCTCTAATTATATAATATTGCGATTGAGAAGAGGGCTCACGCCAACCTGACAAGTTTGTGGCGATCAGCAATAGCCAAGTAAAGTGATACTACACTGTGACAATAGTCAGTAGACGTCTATTGGGAAACCCAGAACCAGGTTATCAGGAGTCTTTGACAAAAATTAGATACACTAATTTTTTAGAAACCTCTTGCGTCACAACCATGAGTCAAAGTTTGTAACGCAACACAGGAGGGGAGGGTGTGTGTCAAAGACTCAAATATAGAGGAGGAAGACCACCCTGAATGAGTGGTCTACCTCCAGTAGATTAGAGGTAACTCAGTGCCCCTACATGAGGGCAGGGTAGGTGATAGGAAGGGGAACTATTAAATAGTTCTCTCATGAGACACGGAGGTGTCAACCAGAGAGTTAGCACTCTGGTCACGGCATGATCACGGCAACGTGAATCTAGAGTGTAACTCAAGAGAGGCCACTACTCGAGCGTGCTAAATGAGGCCACACGCAAAAAGCCGTAGTGCGCCCTGAGTCCTTCCGCGTACTGTGTAAACAGCATGCGGAGTAGAATCAGACGGGACACAGACTTCATAGTGATAACATCGCTTAGCGATGCTTGTTTCGTTAGCCGAATAGATAGATTAGCGATAGGGTTAGGAAATGACTAGTGATAGGATATTCTGTGCATTTATTCTTGTGTGATTTGTTAGCGACTGTTTGTTGTACATTGATGTGATACAAAGAGCCAGTGGCAATAAAATGTGGAACCCATTCCTCTCGTACGACTAGCAAGTCTTTTGTGTGGTGCGAGAGAAGTATCCTAGAATGCCTGTGACAGCGGTTGCTGACAGGCTAGGATAAAGTGGTGTCAGAAGTGTGGCTTGGACAATTGTTCAAGCCAAAACACTCACCCACGGCTCTAAAATAGAATAACGGCTAGATAATCACAGGTTTAATTTGTGTTAGTGACAATGGCGTGTGCAGACAGAGCAAGGTGCGAGCTGTGTCCATCGTGACCAATTTACATTTATTTGTGCTTATTTACTTATTTTGTGCTTATGAACATGTTTTCTTCTCATTTGTAAGTATTATTATTATAGTTTCGTATCATTTATTTCTATAATTACTTATTTATTTACGATTATTTGTCAAATATGATTCACGGCGGAGCGAGACACAGAAATGAGCCGAGAAAATTATCGATTTTTCCAAGCTAAAAATAGCGCTGCGCCTCTGACGTATCGTGACTGACAAACAGCTGCGTTACGCCATTTGCAGTCAGCGTCTGATTGTTGACAAATCGCAAAGCGGCTGCTCGCCTGAATCGTTGACTTATATCAAACATTACTTGTTTATAATAGTTACTTATTCAATATATTTACTTATTTAAACATTATTATTACGTTTATATTTATTTCAAAGCATTTATTTAATTATTTTCATATTTTTTCTATTTGTTACCGTCGCGATGGCACTACTTCTGCGATGCAAATGAGACGCAGTCTGCACAGCACTTCCATAGATTAAACAGATAGAGATAGGGAAGGCATAAATACGTTAGAACGAAGACAGGACAGTGACATTTAATATTATTTAAACCACATTTTCTTTTGTCCTGGGGCATTTAATTGTATAATTGTCTAAAATTATATATCGTTTGCAAGTGGTTAATTGTTGATGCTCTTGATAACCAGGGTGAACAACAGCTGGTGATAAGCATTACGCAAGCTGTGTGCGGTATTGCCAGACTAATAGACCTGAGGTGCCAAACGAGTGTACATGATTGATCTGGAAAATTAAGATGAGTATACCCAAATGATTTTGCATGCAATATGATTAATAATGCATCTCTTTTTCAGCGTGTAATGTATTAGCATATTTTTTGGTGATCTGTATTTCAGGTTATAAACTAAGAGTACAATTTTTTTTTTGGTGTGCTCAGAGACTTACAAACCTAACGTATCTAATATAAATAAGTGAGTAAATATTTTAGGGCCTATCAAATCTAGCTAATTACCAAACAACATGGCAACTTTAGCTGATTTCATAAAAGCAGGCAAAGAATTAGAATACACAGGAAAGGAATTAGAGCAATATGCTGATCAAAAATTTAAGGAAGCAAAAGATGCCGAGAGAGATGAACGTGCACGAGAAAGACAACATCAAAAGGAGATTGTAGAACTAGCTGAGATAACAAAACAGAAACAGTTAGATCAAGACAAGGAGATTAAACAAAAAGAATTAGAAATAAAACACAAGCAATTAGATCAAGAAAGAGAACTAAAACAAAAAGAGATAGATGAAATGGCAAGGGTGAAAGAAAAACAAATACAAGTTGAATCAGAGACACAGTTAAAGATGAAAGGTATGGATGTAGATTCACACTTAGAGATCTCCGCTACAAAACTAAAAAGTCAGCAAGAGGAAAATAAATTTAATAAGTACAAAAACATTATCAAACCATTTTGTAAAGACGATTCCATATCAGCCTGGACAGAAAATGTCGAGTATCAACTAAAGTACCACGAAGTACCAATCGATATGTGGGCCATGATCTACATGAAGAACTTAAGTGGGGAGCCCCTTAAAGTAATAGAATCTATACCAACTGACCTTAGATCTAACTATCAGTACATCCATGATAGGATAATGCAACATTTCTTACTTGATGCCCCTGGGTATCAAGTACAGTTTTCCAATTTAAAACCTAAGCCAACCGAGACCTTTATCGATTATGTCTCAAATGTCCAAAGTGTACTAAATAGATGGCTTAGTGCATCAAAAATAGGAAAGGATTTTGATAAACTTAAAAACATAATAGCCATGGATAAAGTCATATCCACAATACCATCTCCTTTCGCTAAATTCTTGCAGCAGTCAGACATTGAGACCATAGAACAGTTTGAAAAGAAAGGCTCGGCATATTTTTCTTCAAACAGAGATATTTTTAAGACATCTAATAGTGACTCTGAAATAGTTTCTTTTGTAAAGGACCAACCTAAAAACTATCAGAGTAATAGAAAACCATTTCATAAAGTCGACAAGAAAGATAAGAAAGTATCGAAATGTGTCTATTGTCAACTTTTTCATGATACTTATTCTATGTGTGATAAATCACCAAACTATCCTGCACATCTGGAGACAGTCATTAAGAAGCAACAAAACAAAAGAACTTCATACAGGCGTGCAGTCAAATGCTTCTTCTGTTTTAGCTACGGGCATTATTCTAATAAGTGCCTGGGCCGCCAAAGAATGAAGGCCAACAATGCTATTTTGATTGATACATCTTCTGATAGTGGTAGTGAGACTGAGTGTGATATCGAGAATGTATTACCTTTTAAGCAATCTGAAGATGTTTGTTGTGTGAACGATGTATTAAGCTTTGACAATTGTGAGCGATGTCACCAATTTCATGCAGACGGCAAACTTACATGTGGGCATATTGTAACATCCTCCTTGGAGAGGCAATCTATTGTTTCACTCTGCAATGGTCAATGAGAAGCCATGCCGATGTTTGCTTGACAGTGGGAGCTCTATTATTGGTGTGAAAAAGGAACTTGTTAATCCAAAGAATTATACTGGTGACTCTGTAAGATGCCGTACTTTTTCTGGTAATATAGAAACCTATCCTCTGGCAAGAGCCCGTATAAACACCCCGTTCCTTTCTGGTACCTTTACTTGTGCAATACTAGACAACCCTTGTACTGATTTAATTCTTGGGTGTCTACCCCAGCTAAGGCACTGCACAGATGAAGAAATATCCGCCTGGGAGGAGAAAAATGGACTAACTCCAGTGAACAGTGCAGATATCCTCAAACATCACAGTCCCAACAAAGGTGCTATAACTATTACTCTTGAACCAGATCAAGACATACTTCTTTTACTTCCAGACAAACGAAATCTATTATTGACCTCATGGCAAGGGCCATTCAAAGTGGTACGAAAAATTTCGGATGTCGACTATGAAATATCGATAAACGGACACTTAAAGATATTTCATATCAACATGTTGAAACCCTACTTTTCACGACAAGAGACAGAATTAGAGAAAGACGAACACAAGGCACCCACACCTATGGGTGAGACGACAGACGTACACAACGCAACTACACTAGTTAGCGAGACTGGCAAATCCGACGATATGCATACACTCAGTGAGATGACAGAAAACGCACTTAGCACCACAACCGTACTGAATCAGGTAGACGACGACGGGATGGAACTACCCGTTCCAATTGGGGAAAAGACTGCTACATTAGATTCTATACGATTAGAAACGAGACTGACAGAGGAACAACGACGACAGATAATAGAATTAGTGACTGAATATAAGGACATATTTTCCGACATTCCAGGTAGGACGGACAGAATCGAGCACTCCATCCTTCTTTCGGACTCGAAGCCTATCAAATGTAGGCCGTACTCTATCCCACTTAGCTATAGGGAAAATCTAAATAAGGAAATTCTTAATTTAGAAGCGCGTGGAATTATTCAAAAATCTACATCTGAGTACTCCTTTCCAATCGTCCTTGTCAAGAAAAATGACTCCACCATTCGTCTTTGTGTGGACTATAGAAAACTCAACAATGTCACAAAGATCGACGCCGAACCAATTCCTTCCTACGAAGATCTGATTCTCGACATGTCCACCTCCAAAATCTTTTCTAAATTAGACCTTACTAAGGGATATTGGCAGGTCCCTATGTAGACTCAATCTATCCATCTGACTGCTTTCTCAACACCTCTAGGTCTTTACGAGTTGCGATTTCTTCCTTTCGGACTTTGTAATGCTCCTGCCACTTTCGTACGCTTAACTAGAGATTTGCTACATGGAGTGACGAATACGGTGACCTATATAGATGATATTTGTGTCCATACAGAGGACTGGACAACACACTTACTGAAACTAAGACATGTCTTCGATAGGTTGCGACTCTTCGGCCTCACGGTCAAACCGAGCAAAGTCGAATTGGGCCTACAAGAAATTGATTTTTTAGGTCATGTCATTTCACAAGGACAACTGAAAACTGACAATAGAATTATTACCAAAATTATGAACCTGACCATGCCTACAACAAAGAAGCAGGTCAGGAGTCTTTTGGGCTTAGTAAATTATTATAGCAAGTTCATACCGAACTTAGCTGAAATTACAAGTGTATTTTCAAATGTTTTAAAAGCATCAGTGAAATTGGATGTCAAAGATGCATTATTAATTTCTGCATTGTCAAAATTGAAAATGCTATTTAGTAATGTACCAATCCTCCGTTTGCCTAATCCTAGGCTCGTTTATTATCTTAGGACAGATGCCAGCAGGATTTCCATCGCTGCAGTACTAGGCCAGTTTTATGATGGCATCTTCCATCCGATTTGCTACGTGAGCCGCAAGATCACACCGGCTGAGTCCAGATATTCCATATCAGAGTTGGAAGCCCTAAGCGTCATCTATTCGGTGAGGAAGTTGCATCTAATTCTGACGGGTAATCACTTTGTGGTCCAGACTGACAACTCCCCGATCACGGTCATACAGAGTGGGGTACATAAGAATGACCGCATCTATAGGTGGTCGTTAATATTACAGAATTATACTTTTAGTATAGAGCATATTAAGGGTAGGGACAACATCCTTGCTGATACCCTTAGTAGACCATCTGAGGTAGAAATACCTGATATTCCACACCAATAGGTAGTTTAAGAAATGTTCATTTACTATACACTTAACGTATCCTGTGTAGATTATACTATTGTCGACATAGACATCAGGATCAGAACTATGTGCTAAGAACAGTGAACTACCATGTGTCCGTAGACAGCTGAATGACAACTGTGCGCCAAGAACAGTGAAATCACCGTGTGTACATAGACAGCTCGTTACTTACTATGCTCCATTTGTGCTCCGGTGAATCACCTGTGTTACTCATATCAGAACAGTGTCAGAACATTGTGAAATAACAGACACGAAGATACTTGTCTACGACACCAGCGGACTCAACGAGTGTAAGAATACCCATAGGACACAAGTATGACTGTGTAGTGTAGATAGCATACCCAGGATAAGTGTGTATATATAAACTATGCCAACGAAAGCAATTTCTATACGTTATGGCAACCACTAACCTGAGGGAAAATGATACCATGTATATATATATATTCATTGTGATATGTAATATAACGATTTTAATATAGCAGTAAATTATAGTTAGGTTAGTTACTTTAATATAGAGTTAGATTAGATTTAGGCAATATAATAGATTTTTTTTTGTAGTTTAGATAAATCAGTAATTTACCCACTTACTTAGCTTAAATATAGATTAGGATACTATTTAAACTTAATAACAGCGAATTAAAGATTAGTATAACTAACTAAGATAGGAACAACAACATGTAGTCATGTAATTTCATTTTATTTCATTCCATCTTTATGAATACTTTAACAACCTTACCATTTAGGACTAA
Organism: Cepaea hortensis; assembly: GCA_963921405.1. NCBI lineage: Eukaryota > Metazoa > Mollusca > Gastropoda > Stylommatophora > Helicidae > Cepaea > Cepaea hortensis. The sequence goes on from OY992890.1 coordinate 1,618,234, forward strand.
AATTAGGTTATACTTTATAGCATAAAAAGATTATACTTAGAAACATACATCATTTATACCATGCAGTTTAAAAAAAATCCATTACATTTTGTTCATTTAAACATTATTTAGAATTTTTGTTACATTTCACATTACCCATCTCATAAAGATACATAACTCATCTCACATCATTCTCATTTTTTTAGATAGTTAGATTACTTCCCTTAAATTAGATTAATTTTGTACAACAAAATAGAATATAGATAGTTAGAAAATTAATATTAGTATGTCATCAAAAGATAGTGTTGAATAATATCGGGGTATAATCTATCAACCCTATTTCATCCATGTAAATATTTTGTAAATACATGACTCGTGCAGTAACTTAAGCACAGTCATGAAGCTCAACTCTTTTCAAACGGAGCTAAACTTGTACAGTGTCACTTCAAGGTTCTTAAATAATTGTGAGGGTAAAAGATGTGTGACAGAAGTGTGAGAATAAAAGATGTGTGACAGAAGTGTGAAAGTGAGAGAAAATGGTAAATATACAGTGGAGAGTGAAGGCAGCCAGCGGATGTTTTCTGCCGCTTAGCGCGACTTTTTATTGTTTGTCTGCGTCGGGCGTTTGTTTTCAATGTTGTGGTGTGCTGTCTTAAATGTGTTGTGTGTAGTTTAGAGTAAAACTTAGATAGAGTATTTTAAGTCTCATATGACGGAAACGTAGTCACGAATTAGTGTTATACACTTGTTTGTGGCCACATTTAACCGAATTATGGCACTTGAAAACTAACTTGCATACATATTTATAGACATACACACATGTTAGGAGTTAAATTATAGGATTAGTTAGATCCAAACACGCAAACAACCAGGAAAACACACATGTAAAGCACATACATTTTTTAAAGAACAAAGGGATATAACTTCGGGTCAGGGGACACAATAGACAACGAAACACTAACTTAACAGTGGAAGATAACTTTACACGCGGAAGCGAGATAGGTAAAGCCTGTCACACTCAGCTTGTGCAAGGGTTGTGTAATATTATATGGGGGACATGAAGCAATTCATGGGTTGACCCTAAGAAAGTCAACTTTGTATGGGTAGTGAGTTAATTTACTATTTGAGGGCAGGTCTTATAAGGCAACGGTCCGGTTCAGACAAACCTCTAATTATATAATATTGCGATTGAGAAGAGGGCTCACGCCAACCTGACAAGTTTGTGGCGATCAGCAATAGCCAAGTAAAGTGATACTACACTGTGACAATAGTCAGTAGACGTCTATTGGGAAACCCAGAACCAGGTTATCAGGAGTCTTTGACAAAAATTAGATACACTAATTTTTTAGAAACCTCTTGCGTCACAACCATGAGTCAAAGTTTGTAACGCAACACAGGAGGGGAGGGTGTGTGTCAAAGACTCAAATATAGAGGAGGAAGACCACCCTGAATGAGTGGTCTACCTCCAGTAGATTAGAGGTAACTCAGTGCCCCTACATGAGGGCAGGGTAGGTGATAGGAAGGGGAACTATTAAATAGTTCTCTCATGAGACACGGAGGTGTCAACCAGAGAGTTAGCACTCTGGTCACGGCATGATCACGGCAACGTGAATCTAGAGTGTAACTCAAGAGAGGCCACTACTCGAGCGTGCTAAATGAGGCCACACGCAAAAAGCCGTAGTGCGCCCTGAGTCCTTCCGCGTACTGTGTAAACAGCATGCGGAGTAGAATCAGACGGGACACAGACTTCATAGTGATAACATCGCTTAGCGATGCTTGTTTCGTTAGCCGAATAGATAGATTAGCGATAGGGTTAGGAAATGACTAGTGATAGGATATTCTGTGCATTTATTCTTGTGTGATTTGTTAGCGACTGTTTGTTGTACATTGATGTGATACAAAGAGCCAGTGGCAATAAAATGTGGAACCCATTCCTCTCGTACGACTAGCAAGTCTTTTGTGTGGTGCGAGAGAAGTATCCTAGAATGCCTGTGACAGCGGTTGCTGACAGGCTAGGATAAAGTGGTGTCAGAAGTGTGGCTTGGACAATTGTTCAAGCCAAAACACTCACCCACGGCTCTAAAATAGAATAACGGCTAGATAATCACAGGTTTAATTTGTGTTAGTGACAATGGCGTGTGCAGACAGAGCAAGGTGCGAGCTGTGTCCATCGTGACCAATTTACATTTATTTGTGCTTATTTACTTATTTTGTGCTTATGAACATGTTTTCTTCTCATTTGTAAGTATTATTATTATAGTTTCGTATCATTTATTTCTATAATTACTTATTTATTTACGATTATTTGTCAAATATGATTCACGGCGGAGCGAGACACAGAAATGAGCCGAGAAAATTATCGATTTTTCCAAGCTAAAAATAGCGCTGCGCCTCTGACGTATCGTGACTGACAAACAGCTGCGTTACGCCATTTGCAGTCAGCGTCTGATTGTTGACAAATCGCAAAGCGGCTGCTCGCCTGAATCGTTGACTTATATCAAACATTACTTGTTTATAATAGTTACTTATTCAATATATTTACTTATTTAAACATTATTATTACGTTTATATTTATTTCAAAGCATTTATTTAATTATTTTCATATTTTTTCTATTTGTTACCGTCGCGATGGCACTACTTCTGCGATGCAAATGAGACGCAGTCTGCACAGCACTTCCATAGATTAAACAGATAGAGATAGGGAAGGCATAAATACGTTAGAACGAAGACAGGACAGTGACATTTAATATTATTTAAACCACATTTTCTTTTGTCCTGGGGCATTTAATTGTATAATTGTCTAAAATTATATATCGTTTGCAAGTGGTTAATTGTTGATGCTCTTGATAACCAGGGTGAACAACAGCTGGTGATAAGCATTACGCAAGCTGTGTGCGGTATTGCCAGACTAATAGACCTGAGGTGCCAAACGAGTGTACATGATTGATCTGGAAAATTAAGATGAGTATACCCAAATGATTTTGCATGCAATATGATTAATAATGCATCTCTTTTTCAGCGTGTAATGTATTAGCATATTTTTTGGTGATCTGTATTTCAGGTTATAAACTAAGAGTACAATTTTTTTTTTGGTGTGCTCAGAGACTTACAAACCTAACGTATCTAATATAAATAAGTGAGTAAATATTTTAGGGCCTATCAAATCTAGCTAATTACCAAACAACATGGCAACTTTAGCTGATTTCATAAAAGCAGGCAAAGAATTAGAATACACAGGAAAGGAATTAGAGCAATATGCTGATCAAAAATTTAAGGAAGCAAAAGATGCCGAGAGAGATGAACGTGCACGAGAAAGACAACATCAAAAGGAGATTGTAGAACTAGCTGAGATAACAAAACAGAAACAGTTAGATCAAGACAAGGAGATTAAACAAAAAGAATTAGAAATAAAACACAAGCAATTAGATCAAGAAAGAGAACTAAAACAAAAAGAGATAGATGAAATGGCAAGGGTGAAAGAAAAACAAATACAAGTTGAATCAGAGACACAGTTAAAGATGAAAGGTATGGATGTAGATTCACACTTAGAGATCTCCGCTACAAAACTAAAAAGTCAGCAAGAGGAAAATAAATTTAATAAGTACAAAAACATTATCAAACCATTTTGTAAAGACGATTCTATATCAGCCTGGACAGAAAATGTCGAGTATCAACTAAAGTACCACGAAGTACCAATCGATATGTGGGCCATGATCTACATGAAGAACTTAAGTGGGGAGCCCCTTAAAGTAATAGAATCTATACCAACTGACCTTAGATCTAACTATCAGTACATCCATGATAGGATAATGCAACATTTCTTACTTGATGCCCCTGGGTATCAAGTACAGTTTTCCAATTTAAAACCTAAGCCAACCGAGACCTTTATCGATTATGTCTCAAATGTCCAAAGTGTACTAAATAGATGGCTTAGTGCATCAAAAATAGGAAAGGATTTTGATAAACTTAAAAACTTAATAGCCATGGATAAAGTCATATCCACAATACCATCTCCTTTCGCTAAATTCTTGCAGCAGTCAGACATTGAGACCATAGAACAGTTTGAAAAGAAAGGCTCGGCATATTTTTCTTCAAACAGAGATATTTTTAAGACATCTAATAGTGACTCTGAAATAGTTTCTTTTGTAAAGGACCAACCTAAAAACTATCAGAGTAATAGAAAACCATTTCATAAAGTCGACAAGAAAGATAAGAAAGTATCGAAATGTGTCTATTGTCAACTTTTTCATGATACTTATTCTATGTGTGATAAATCACCAAACTATCCTGCACATCTGGAGACAGTCATTAAGAAGCAACAAAACAAAAGAACTGCATACAGGCGTGCAGTCAAATGCTTCTTCTGTTCTAGCTACGGGCATTATTCTAATAAGTGCCTGGGCCGCCAAAGAATGAAGGCCAACAATGCTATTTTGATTGATACATCTTCTGATAGTGGTAGTGAGACTGAGTGTGATATCGAGAATGTATTACCTTTTAAGCAATCTGAAGATGTTTGTTGTGTGAACGATGTATTAAGCTTTGACAATTGTGAGCGATGTCACCAATTTCATGCAGACGGCAAACTTACATGTGGGCATATTGTAACATCCTCCTTGGAGAATGCAAATGCAGCTGTAGCCTCCAGAGGCAATCTATTGTTTCACTCTGCAATGGTCAATGAGAAGCCATGCCGATGTTTGCTTGACAGTGGGAGCTCTATTATTGGTGTGAAAAAGGAACTTGTTAATCCAAAGAATTATACTGGTGACTCTGTAAGATGCCGTACTTTTTCTGGTAATATAGAAACCTATCCTCTGGCAAGAGCCCGTATAAACACCCCGTTCCTTTCTGGTACCTTTACTTGTGCAATACTAGACAACCCTTGTACTGATTTAATTCTTGGGTGTCTACCCCAGCTAAGGCACTGCACAGATGAAGAAATATCCGCCTGGGAGGAGAAAAATGGACTAACTCCAGTGAACAGTGCAGATATCCTCAAACATCACAGTCCCAACAAAGGTGCTATAACTATTACTCTTGAACCAGATCAAGACATACTTCTTTTACTTCCAGACAAACGAAATCTATTATTGACCTCATGGCAAGGGCCATTCAAAGTGGTACGAAAAATTTCGGATGTCGACTATGAAATATCGATAAACGGACACTTAAAGATATTTCATATCAACATGTTGAAACCCTACTTTTCACGACAAGAGACAGAATTAGAGACAGACGAACACAAGGCACCCACACCTATGGATGAGACGACAGACGTACACAACGCAACTACACTAGTTAGCGAGACTGGCAAATCCGACGATATGCATACACTCAGTGAGATGACAGAAAACGCACTTAGCACCACAACCGTACTGAATCAGGTAGACGACGACGGGATGGAACTACCCGTTCCAATTGGGGACAAGACTGCTACATTAGATTCTATACGATTAGAAACGAGACTGACAGAGGAACAACGACGACAGATAATAGAATTAGTGACTGAATATAAGGACATATTTTCCGACATTCCAGGTAGGACGGACAGAATCGAGCACTCCATCCTTCTTTCGGACTCGAAGCCTATCAAATGTAGGCCGTACTCTATCCCACTTAGCTATAGGGAAAATCTAAATAAGGAAATTCTTAATTTAGAAGCGAGTGGAATTATTCAAAAATCTACATCTGAGTACTCCTTTCCAATCGTCCTTGTCAAGAAAAAAGACTCCACCATTCGTCTTTGTGTGGACTATAGAAAACTCAACAATGTCACAAAGATCGACGCAGAACCAATTCCTTCCTGCGAAGATCTGATTCTCGACATGTCCACCTCCAAAATCTTTTCTAAATTAGACCTTACTAAGGGATATTGGCAGGTCCCTATGCAGACTCAATCTATCCATCTGACTGCTTTCTCAACACCTCTAGGTCTTTACGAGTGGCGATTTCTTCCTTTCGGACTTCGTAATGCTCCTGCCACTTTCGTACGCTTAACTAGAGATTTGCTACATGGAGTGACGAATACGGTGACCTATATAGATGATATTTGTGTCCATACAGAGGACTGGACAACACACTTACTGAAACTAAGACATGTCTTCGATAGGTTGCGACTCTTCGGCCTCACGGTCAAACCGAGCAAAGTCGAATTGGGCCTACAAGAAATTGATTTTTTAGGTCATGTCATTTCACAAGGACAACTGAAAACTGACAATAGAATTATTACCAAAATTATGAACCTGACCATGCCTACAACAAAGAAGCAGGTCAGGAGTCTTTTGGGCTTAGTAAATTATTATAGCAAGTTCATACCGAACTTAGCTGAAATTACAAGTGTATTTTCAAATGTTTTAAAAGCATCAGTGAAATTGGATGTCAAAGATGCATTATTAATTTCTGCATTGTCAAAATTGAAAATGCTATTTAGTAATGTACCAATCCTCCGTTTGCCTAATCCTAGGCTCGTTTATTATCTTAGGACAGATGCCAGCAGGATTTCCATCGCTGCAGTACTAGGCCAGTTTTATGATGGCATCTTCCATCCGATTTGCTACGTGAGCCGCAAGATCACACCGGCTGAGTCCAGATATTCCATATCAGAGTTGGAAGCCCTAAGCGTCATCTATTCGGTGAGGAAGTTGCATCGAATTCTGACGGGTAATCACTTTGTGGTCCAGACTGACAACTCCCCGATCACGGTCATACAGAGTGGGGTACATAAGAATGACCGCATCTATAGGTGGTCGTTAATATTACAGAATTATACTTTTAGTATAGAGCATATTAAGGGTAGGGACAACATCCTTGCTGATACCCTTAGTAGACCATCTGAGGTAGAAATACCTGATATTCCACACCAATAGGTAGTTTAAGAAATGTTCATTTACTATACACTTAACGTATCCTGTGTAGATTATACTATTGTCGACATAGACATCAGGATCAGAACTATGTGCTAAGAACAGTGAACTACCATGTGTCCGTAGACAGCTGAATGACAACTGTGCGCCAAGAACAGTGAAATCACCGTGTGTACATAGACAGCTCGTTACTTACTATGCTCCATTTGTGCTCCGGTGAATCACCTGTGTTACTCATATCAGAACAGTGTCAGAACATTGTGAAATAACAGACACGAAGATACTTGTCTACGACACCAGCGGACTCAACGAGTGTAAGAATACCCATAGGACACAAGTATGACTGTGTAGTGTAGATAGCATACCCAGGATAAGTGTGTATATATAAACTATGCCAACGAAAGCAATTTCTATACGTTATGGCAACCACTAACCTGAGGGAAAATGATACCATGTATATATATATTAATTGTGATATGTAATATAACGATTTTAATATAGCAGTAAATTATAGTTAGGTTAGTTACTTTAATATAGAGTTAGATTAGATTTAGGCAATATAATAGATTTTTTTTTGTAGTTTAGATAAATCAGTAATTTACCCACTTACTTAGCTTAAATATAGATTAGGATACTATTTAAACTTAATAACAGCGAATTAAAGATTAGTATAACTAACTAAGATAGGAACAACAACATGTAGTCATGTAATTTCATTTTATTTCATTCCATCTTTATGAATACTTTAACAACCTTACCATTTAGGACTAAAATTAGGTTATACTTTATAGCATAAAAAGATTATACTTAGAAACATACATCATTTATACCATGCAGTTTAAAAAAAATCCATTACATTTTGTTCATTTAAACATTATTTAGAATTTTTGTTACATTTCACATTACCAATCTCATAAAGATACATAACTCATCTCACATCATTCTCATTTTTTTAGATAGTTAGATTACTTCCCTTAAATTAGATTAATTTTGTACAACAAAATAGAATATAGATAGTTAGAAAATTAATATTAGTATGTCATCAAAAGATAGTGTTGAATAATATCGGGGTATAATCTATCAACCCTATTTCATCCATGTAAATATTTTGTAAATACATGACTCGTGCAGTAACTTAAGCACAGTCATGAAGCTCAACTCTTTTCAAACGGAGCTAAACTTGTACAGTGTCACTTCAAGGTTCTTAAATAATTGTGAGGGTAAAAGATGTGTGACAGAAGTGTGAGAATAAAAGATGTGTGACAGAAGTGTGAAAGTGAGAGAAAATGGTAAATATACAGTGGAGAGTGAAGGCAGCCAGCGGATGTTTTCTGCCGCTTAGCGCGACTTTTTATTGTTTGTCTGCGTCGGGCGTTTGTTTTCAATGTTGTGGTGTGCTGTCTTAAATGTGTTGTGTGTAGTTTAGAGTAAAACTTAGATAGAGTATTTTAAGTCTCATATGACGGAAACGTAGTCACGAATTAGTGTTATACACTTGTTTGTGGCCACATTTAACCGAATTATGGCACTTGAAAACTAACTTGCATACATATTTATAGACATACACACATGTTAGGAGTTAAATTATAGGATTAGTTAGATCCAAACACGCAAACAACCAGGAAAACACACATGTAAAGCACATACATTTTTTAAAGAACAAAGGGATATAACTTCGGGTCAGGGGACACAATAGACAACGAAACACTAACTTAACAGTGGAAGATAACTTTACACGCGGAAGCGAGATAGGTAAAGCCTGTCGCACTCAGCTTGTGCAAGGGTTGTGTAATATTATATGGGGGACATGAAGCAATTCATGGGTTGACCCTAAGAAAGTCAACTTTGTATGGGTAGTGAGTTAATTTACTATTTGAGGGCAGGTCTTATAAGGCAACGGTCCGGTTCAGACAAACCTCTAATTATATAATATTGCGATTGAGAAGAGGGCTCACGCAACCTGACAAGTTTGTGGCGATCAGCAATAGCCAAGTAAAGTGATACTACACTGTGACAATAGTCAGTAGACGTCTATTGGGAAACCCAGAACCAGGTTATCAGGAGTCTTTGACAAAAATTAGATACACTAATTTTTTAGAAACCTCTTGCGTCACAACCATGAGTCAAAGTTTGTAACGCAACACAGGAGGGGAGGGTGTGTGTCAAAGACTCAAATATAGAGGAGGAAGACCACCCTGAATGAGTGGTCTACCTCCAGTAGATTAGAGGTAACTCAGTGCCCCTACATGAGGGCAGGGTAGGTGATAGGAAGGGGAACTATTAAATAGTTCTCTCATGAGACACGGAGGTGTCAACCAGAGAGTTAGCACTCTGGTCACGGCATGATCACGGCAACGTGAATCTAGAGTGTAACTCAAGAGAGGCCACTACTCGAGCGTGCTAAATGAGGCCACACGCAAAAAGCCGTAGTGTGCCCTGAGTCCTTCCGCGTACTGTGTAAACAGCATGCGGAGTAGAATCAGACGGGACACAGACTTCATAGTGATAACATCGCTTAGCGATGCTTGTTCCGTTAGCCGAATAGATAGATTAGCGATAGGGTTAGGAAATGACTAGTGATAGGATATTCTGTGCATTTATTCTTGTGTGATTTGTTAGCGACTGTTTGTTGTACATTGATGTGATACAAAGAGCCAGTGGCAATAAAATGTGGAACCCATTCCTCTCGTACGACTAGCAAGTCTTTTGTGTGGTGCGAGAGAAGTATCCTAGAATGCCTGTGACAGCGGTTGCTGACAGGCTAGGATAAAGTGGTGTCAGACGTGTGGCTTGGACAATTGTTCAAGCCAAAACACTCACCCACGGCTCTAAAATAGAATAACGGCTAGATAATCACAGGTTTAATTTGTGTTAGTGACAATGGCGTGTGCAGACAGAGCAAGGTGCGAGCTGTGTCCATCGTGACCAATTTAAATTTATTTGTGCTTATTTACTTATTTTGTGCTTATGAACATGTTTTCTTCTCATTTGTAAGTATTATTATTATAGTTTCGTATCATTTATTTCTATAATTACTTATTTATTTACGATTATTTGTCAAATATGATTCACGGCGGAGCGAGACACAGAAATGAGCCGAGAAAATTATCGATTTTTCCAAGCTAAAAATAGCGCTGCGCCTCTGACGTATCGTGACTGACAAACAGCTGCGTTACGCCATTTGCAGTCAGCGTCTGATTGTTGACAAATCGCAAAGCGGCTGCTCGCCTGAATCGTTGACTTATATCAAACATTACTTGTTTATAATAGTTACTTATTCAATATATTTACTTATTTAAACATTATTATTACGTTTATATTTATTTCAAAGCATTTATTTAATTATTTTCATATTTTTTCTATTTGTTACCGTCGCGATGGCACTACTTCTGCGATGCAAATGAGACGCAGTCTGCACAGCACTTCCATAGATTAAACAGATAGAGATAGGGAAGGCATAAATACGTTAGAACGAAGACAGGACAGTGACATTTAATATTATTTAAACCACATTTTCTTTTGTCCTGGGGCATTTAATTGTATAATTGTCTAAAATTATATATCGTTTGCAAGTGGTTAATTGTTGATGCTCTTGATAACCAGGGTGAACAACAGCTGGTGATAAGCATTACGCAAGCTGTGTGCGGTATTGCCAGACTAATAGACCTGAGGTGCCAAACGAGTGTACATGATTGATCTGGAAAATTAAGATGAGTATACCCAAATGATTTTGCATGCAATATGATTAATAATGCATCTCTTTTTCAGCGTGTAATGTATTAGCATATTTTTTGGTGATCTGTATTTCAAGTTATAAACTAAGAGTACAATTTTTTTTTGGTGTGCTCGGAGACTTAAAAACCTAACGTATCTAATATAAATAAGTGAGTAAATATTTTAGGGCCTATCAAATCTAGCTAATTACCAAACAACATGGCAACTTTAGCTGATTTCATAAAAGCAGGCAAAGAATTAGAATACACAGGAAAGGAATTAGAGCAATATGCTGATCAAAAATTTAAGAAAGCAAAAGATGCCGAGAGGATTGAACGTGCACGAGAAAGACAACATCAAAAGGAGATTGTAGAACTAGCTGAGATAACAAAACAGAAACAGTTAGATCAAGACAAGGAGATTAAACAAAAAGAATTAGAAATAAAACACAAGCAATTAGATCAAGAAAGAGAACTAAAACAAAAAGAGATAGATGAAATGGCAAGGGTGAAAGAAAAACAAATACAAGTTGAATCAGAGACACAGTTAAAGATGAAAGGTATGGATGTAGATTCACACTTAGAGATCTCCGCTACAAAACTAAAAAGTCAGCAAGAGGAAAATAAATTTAATAAGTACAAAAACATTATCAAACCATTTTGTAAAGACGATTCTATATCAGCCTGGACAGAAAATGTCGAGTATCAACTAAAGTACCACGAAGTACCAATCGATATGTGGGCCATGATCTACATGAAGAACTTAAGTGGGGAGCCCCTTAAAGTAATAGAATCTATACCAACTGACCTTAGATCTAACTATCAGTACATCCATGATAGGATAATGCAACATTTCTTACTTGATGCCCCTGGGTATCAAGTACAGTTTTCCAATTTAAAACCTAAGCCAACCGAGACCTTTATCGATTATGTCTCAAATGTCCAAAGTGTACTAAATAGATGGCTTAGTGCATCAAAAATAGGAAAGGATTTTGATAAACTTAAAAACTTAATAGCCATGGATAAAGTCATATCCACAATACCATCTCCTTTCGCTAAATTCTTGCAGCAGTCAGACATTGAGACCATAGAACAGTTTGAAAAGAAAGGCTCGGCATATTTTTCTTCAAACAGAGATATTTTTAAGACATCTAATAGTGACTCTGAAATAGTTTCTTTTGTAAAGGACCAACCTAAAAACTATCAGAGTAATAGAAAACCATTTCATAAAGTCGACAAGAAAGATAAGAAAGTATCGAAATGTGTCTATTGTCAACTTTTTCATGATACTTATTCTATGTGTGATAAATCACCAAACTATCCTGCACATCTGGAGACAGTCATTAAGAAGCAGCAAAACAAAAGAACTGCATACAGGCGTGCAGTCAAATGCTTCTTCTGTTCTAGCTACGGGCATTATTCTAATAAGTGCCTGGGCCGCCAAAGAATGAAGGCCAACAATGCTATTTTGATTGATACATCTTCTGATAGTGGTAGTGAGACTGAGTGTGATATCGAGAATGTATTACCTTTTAAGCAATCTGAAGATGTTTGTTGTGTGAACGATGTATTAAGCTTTGACAATTGTGAGCGATGTCACCAATTTCATGCAGACGGCAAACTTACATGTGGGCATATTGTAACATCCTCCTTGGAGAATGCAAATGCAGCTGTAGCCTCCAGAGGCAATCTATTGTTTCACTCTGCAATGGTCAATGAGAAGCCATGCCGATGTTTGCTTGACAGTGGGAGCTCTATTATTGGTGTGAAAAAGGAACTTGTTAATCCAAAGAATTATACTGGTGACTCTGTAAGATGCCGTACTTTTTCTGGTAATATAGAAACCTATCCTCTGGCAAGAGCCCGTATAAACACCCCGTTCCTTTCTGGTACCTTTACTTGTGCAATACTAGACAACCCTTGTACTGATTTAATTCTTGGGTGTCTACCCCAGCTAAGGCACTGCACAGATGAAGAAATATCCGCCTGGGAGGAGAAAAATGGACTAACTCAAGTGAACAGTGCAGATATCCTCAAACATCACAGTCCCAACAAAGGTGCTATAACTATTACTCTTGAACCAGATCAAGACATACTTCTTTTACTTCCAGACAAACGAAATCTATTATTGACCTCATGGCAAGGGCCATTCAAAGTGGTACGAAAAATTTCGGATGTCGACTATGAAATATCGATAAACGGACACTTAAAGATATTTCATATCAACATGTTGAAACCCTACTTTTCACGACAAGAGACAGAATTAGAGACAGACGAACACAAGGCACCCACACCTATGGATGAGACGACAGACGTACACAACGCAACTACACTAGTTAGCGAGACTGGCAAATCCGACGATATGCATACACTCAGTGAGATGACAGAAAACGCACTTAGCACCACAACCGTACTGAATCAGGTAGACGACGACGGGATGGAACTACCCGTTCCAATTGGGGACAAGACTGCTACATTAGATTCTATACGATTAGAAACGAGACTGACAGAGGAACAACGACGACAGATAATAGAATTAGTGACTGAATATAAGGACATATTTTCCGACATTCCAGGTAGGACGGACAGAATCGAGCACTCCATCCTTCTTTCGGACTCGAAGCCTATCAAATGTAGGCCGTACTCTATCCCACTTAGCTATAGGGAAAATCTAAATAAGGAAATTCTTAATTTAGAAGCGAGTGGAATTATTCAAAAATCTACATCTGAGTACTCCTTTCCAATCGTCCTTGTCAAGAAAAAAGACTCCACCATTCGTCTTTGTGTGGACTATAGAAAACTCAACAATGTCACAAAGATCGACGCAGAACCAATTCCTTCCTGCGAAGATCTGATTCTCGACATGTCCACCTCCAAAATCTTTTCTAAATTAGACCTTACTAAGGGATATTGGCAGGTCCCTATGCAGACTCAATCTATCCATCTGACTGCTTTCTCAACACCTCTAGGTCTTTACGAGTGGCGATTTCTTCCTTTCGGACTTCGTAATGCTCCTGCCACTTTCGTACGCTTAACTAGAGATTTGCTACATGGAGTGACGAATACGGTGACCTATATAGATGATATTTGTGTCCATACAGAGGACTGGACAACACACTTACTGAAACTAAGACATGTCTTCGATAGGTTGCGACTCTTCGGCCTCACGGTCAAACCGAGCAAAGTCGAATTGGGCCTACAAGAAATTGATTTTTTAGGTCATGTCATTTCACAAGGACAACTGAAAACTGACAATAGAATTATTACCAAAATTATGAACCTGACCATGCCTACAACAAAGAAGCAGGTCAGGAGTCTTTTGGGCTTAGTAAATTATTATAGCAAGTTCATACCGAACTTAGCTGAAATTACAAGTGTATTTTCAAATGTTTTAAAAGCATCAGTGAAATTGGATGTCAAAGATGCATTATTAATTTCTGCATTGTCAAAATTGAAAATGCTATTTAGTAATGTACCAATCCTCCGTTTGCCTAATCCTAGGCTCGTTTATTATCTTAGGACAGATGCCAGCAGGATTTCCATCGCTGCAGTACTAGGCCAGTTTTATGATGGCATCTTCCATCCGATTTGCTACGTGAGCCGCAAGATCACACCGGCTGAGTCCAGATATTCCATATCAGAGTTGGAAGCCCTAAGCGTCATCTATTCGGTGAGGAAGTTGCATCGAATTCTGACGGGTAATCACTTTGTGGTCCAGACTGACAACTCCCCGATCACGGTCATACAGAGTGGGGTACATAAGAATGACCGCATCTATAGGTGGTCGTTAATATTACAGAATTATACTTTTAGTATAGAGCATATTAAGGGTAGGGACAACATCCTTGCTGATACCCTTAGTAGACCATCTGAGGTAGAAATACCTGATATTCCACACCAATAGGTAGTTTAAGAAATGTTCATTTACTATACACTTAACGTATCCTGTGTAGATTATACTATTGTCGACATAGACATCAGGATCAGAACTATGTGCTAAGAACAGTGAACTACCATGTGTCCGTAGACAGCTGAATGACAACTGTGCGCCAAGAACAGTGAAATCACCGTGTGTACATAGACAGCTCGTTACTTACTATGCTCCATTTGTGCTCCGGTGAATCACCTGTGTTACTCATATCAGAACAGTGTCAGAACATTGTGAAATAACAGACACGAAGATACTTGTCTACGACACCAGCGGACTCAACGAGTGTAAGAATACCCATAGGACACAAGTATGACTGTGTAGTGTAGATAGCATACCCAGGATAAGTGTGTATATATAAACTATGCCAACGAAAGCAATTTCTATACGTTATGGCAACCACTAACCTGAGGGAAAATGATACCATGTATATATATATTCATTGTGATATGTAATATAACGATTTTAATATAGCAGTAAATTATAGTTAGGTTAGTTACTTTAATATAGAGTTAGATTAGATTTAGGCAATATAATAGATTTTTTTTTGTAGTTTAGATAAATCAGTAATTTACCCACTTACTTAGCTTAAATATAGATTAGGATACTATTTAAACTTAATAACAGCGAATTAAAGATTAGTATAACTAACTAAGATAGGAACAACAACATGTAGTCATGTAATTTCATTTTATTTCATTCCATCTTTATGAATACTTTAACAACCTTACCATTTAGGACTAAAATTAGGTTATACTTTATAGCATAAAAAGATTATACTTAGAAACATACATCATTTATACCACGCAGTTTAAAAAAAAATCCATTACATTTTGTTCATTTAAACATTATTTAGAATTTTTGTTACATTTCACATTACCCATCTCATAAAGATACATAACTCATCTCACATCATTCTCATTTTTTTAGATAGTTAGATTACTTCCCTTAAATTAGATTAATTTTGTACAACAAAATAGAATATAGATAGTTAGAAAATTAATATTAGTATGTCATCAGAAGATAGTGTTGAATAATATCGGGGTATAATCTATCAACCCTATTTCATCCATGTAAATATTTTGTAAATACATGACTCGTGCAGTAACTTAAGCACAGTCATGAAGCTCAACTCTTTTCAAACGGAGCTAAACTTGTACAGTGTCACTTCAAGGTTCTTAAATAATTGTGAGGGTAAAAGATGTGTGACAGAAGTGTGAGAATAAAAGATGTGTGACAGAAGTGTGAAAGTGAGAGAAAATGGTAAATATACAGTGGAGAGTGAAGGCAGCCAGCGGATGTTTTCTGCCGCTTAGCGCGACTTTTTATTGTTTGTCTGCGTCGGGCGTTTGTTTTCAATGTTGTGGTGTGCTGTCTTAAATGTGTTGTGTGTAGTTTAGAGTAAAACTTAGATAGAGTATTTTAAGTCTCATATGACGGAAACGTAGTCACGAATTAGTGTTATACACTTGTTTGTGGCCACATTTAACCGAATTATGGCACTTGAAAACTAACTTGCATACATATTTATAGACATACACACATGTTAGGAGTTAAATTATAGGATTAGTTAGATCCAAACACGCAAACAACCAGGAAAACACACATGTAAAGCACATACATTTTTTAAAGAACAAAGGGATATAACTTCGGGTCAGGGGACACAATAGACAACGAAACACTAACTTAACAGTGGAAGATAACTTTACACGCGGAAGCGAGATAGGTAAAGCCTGTCGCACTCAGCTTGTGCAAGGGTTGTGTAATATTATATGGGGGACATGAAGCAATTCATGGGTTGACCCTAAGAAAGTCAACTTTGTATGGGTAGTGAGTTAATTTACTATTTGAGGGCAGGTCTTATAAGGCAACGGTCCGGTTCAGACAAACCTCTAATTATATAATATTGCGATTGAGAAGAGGGCTCACGCCAACCTGACAAGTTTGTGGCGATCAGCAATAGCCAAGTAAAGTGATACTACACTGTGACAATAGTCAGTAGACGTCTATTGGGAAACCCAGAACCAGGTTATCAGGAGTCTTTGACAAAAATTAGATACACTAATTTTTTAGAAACCTCTTGCGTCACAACCATGAGTCAAAGTTTGTAACGCAACACAGGAGGGGAGGGTGTGTGTCAAAGACTCAAATATAGAGGAGGAAGACCACCCTGAATGAGTGGTCTACCTCCAGTAGATTAGAGGTAACTCAGTGCCCCTACATGAGGGCAGGGTAGGTGATAGGAAGGGGAACTATTAAATAGTTCTCTCATGAGACACGGAGGTGTCAACCAGAGAGTTAGCACTCTGGTCACGGCATGATCACGGCAACGTGAATCTAGAGTGTAACTCAAGAGAGGCCACTACTCGAGCGTGCTAAATGAGGCCGCACGCAAAAAGCCGTAGTGCGCCCTGAGTCCTTCCGCGTACTGTGTAAACAGCATGCGGAGTAGAATCAGATGGGACACAGACTTCATAGTGATAACATCGCTTAGCGATGCTTGTTTCGTTAGCCGAATAGATAGATTAGCGATAGGGTTAGGAAATGACTAGTGATAGGATATTCTGTGCATTTATTCTTGTGTGATTTGTTAGCGACTGTTTGTTGTACATTGATGTGATACAAAGAGCCAGTGGCAATAAAATGTGGAACCCATTCCTCTCGTACGACTAGCAAGTCTTTTGTGTGGTGCGAGAGAAGTATCCTAGAATGCCTGTGACAGCGGTTGCTGACAACATGTGAATAGAATAGTAAAGAGGGAAAAACAAAAAGACTGGGAAGATTATGGAGAAACCCTAAATAAAAACTACAAGGAGGCAACTAGAAACTTCTACAAAAAGATAGGTGCAATGCGATCCAGAGGAGAACCCTTTGACCTAACTGAAATAATTAATAGCGAATATGGAGAACCAATAAGTGAACAAAAGCAAATCCTAATAAGATGGAAGCAGTATTTCGAACAATTTCTCAACATCCCATCAGATGTCACAGGAATTCATGAGACCTATACAGATGTCACCGAAGAACTAGAACCAGACATACTAAAAGAAGAAATTATAGAAGCCCATAATCAGATTAGCCCCATTGAACAAATCACCAGGACAGGATGAAATACCAAATGAACTAATTAAAGCAGCAAGAGAAGTAGGAACAGCGTGGCTACATAGACTATTCAATCATGTTTGGGTAGAATAACAGACACCACGAGATTGGGGAAATGCCATAATTATCCCAATTTGGAAAAACAAAGGCAGCAAAAGAGACTGCACACAATACAGAGGCATTTCACTGTTGAGTCATACTGGGAAAATATTTTGCACAATTCTTGAAAAAAGATTACGAACTAATTTAGAACCCCAGCTAAGCGAAACACAACTTGGATTTAGGAAAAACAAAGGATGTACAGATGCAATTTTTGCTCTTAGACAAATTATAGAAAAATCAATCGAATTCAATGAAACACTCTACTTAGCCTTTGTCGACCAAGAAAAGGCATTCGATAGAGTAGATAGAAACAAGTTGTGGCAAATCCTTAAACAATATGGAGTGAGTACACATTTAACAAACCTATGTAAAAGTTTATACAACAACAGTGAATGCATAGTGAGAGCAACTGGAGGACACTCAGAACCCTTCACCATAAGATCTGGAGTACGACAAGTTGTGTCCTGTCCCCTCTCTTGTTCATAACATATATAGACAACATATGTAAAGAAACCAGCCAAGCAGAGATAGCAAGAATACCACATGACGAGAACACGGAAGAAGAACCAACTGCAAATCTAACCATTAGAGACCTCCTTTTTGCGGACGACCAAGCACTAGTAGCAAAATCAGAAGCTGAATTACAAGACCACATGAATAGTCTAAACGAAATGTGCAGGGAACATAACATGAAAATTAGCATAAGCAAAACAAAGCTAATGACTATAACTAAAGAAGAACAAACAACAACAATTCACCTAAACGAACATCCCTTGAAACAAGTGAAGAGTTTCAAGTACCTAGGAAGTATAATATCATCAAATGGCAGATCAGAAGACGAGATCGAAAATAGGTGCAATAAGGCAAATCAACTCATTGGACAAATGTCACCAATACTAAAGAACAAACAGGTATCAATAACTACTAAGAAAGCACTTTACAACACAATCTTCCTGCCAACTCTATGCTACCAATGCCAAATCTGGACAATGACAGAAAAAGAGAAAAGAAAAATCACAACAACAGAAATGAGGTTCCTGAGAAGAATACTCAACGTATCAAGAAGAGATAAGATCAGAAATGAAGAAATCAGGACTAAAGTGGGGGTTAAAGCAGCACTAGATTTTATCAGAAAACAGCAAGTCAAATGGTTTGGCCATGCAAGTAGGTTACCAGTCAACAGCATACCACAGCAAGCAATGATGTACAGACCAGATGGAAACAGAGGAAGAGGCCGACCACGTAAACGTTGGACGGAGGGAATAGCAGAATCCATGGGAATATCGATATATGAAGCCCATAATCGGGCACTCTCACGAAGTTTATACTTCACCTCGACACCGCAAGGTACAAGAGGAACATGAGAGATGAGATGAGCACGTTGCGCAAATGATCATATTTATGTCTCAACTGCTTTTTCTATAGTGAGCACGTGGCGCAAAGGATCATATTTATGGCCCAGCTGCTTTTTTCTATAGTGAGCACGTGGCGCAAATGATCATATTTAAGTCCCTACTGCTTTTTCTACAGTGAGCAGGTGGCCAAATGATCATATTTATGTCCCACAGCACTTTGCGTAAATGATCATATTTATGGCCCAAGTGCTTTTTCTATAGGGCGCACGTTGCGCCAATGATAATATGTATGCCAAAACTGCTTTTTCTATAGTTAGTACGCTGCGCAAATGATCATATATATGTCCCAAATGCTTTTTCTGTAGCGAGCACGTTGCGCAAATGATCATATTTATGTCCCGACTGCTTTTTTTGTAGTGGGCACGTTACGCAAATGGTCATATTTATGTCCCAACTGCTTTGTCTATAGTGAGCACGTTGCGTAAATGATCATATTTATGTCCCAGCTGCCTATTATAGAGTGAGCACGTTGCGTAAATGATCATATTTATGTCCCAACTGCTTTTTCTATAGTGAGCACGTTGCGCAAATGATCATATTTATGTCCCAACTGCTTTTTCTTAATTCAGCACGTTGCGCAAATGATCATATTTATGTCCCAACTGTTGTATCTATAGCGAGCATGTTGTGCAAATGATCATATTTATGTCCCAACTGCTGTTTCTATAGTGAGAACGTTGCGCAAATGATCATATTTATGCCCCAGCTGCCTCTTATAGAGTGAGCACGTGGCGCAAATGATCATATTTATGCCCCAATTGCTTTTTCTATAGTGAGCACGTGGCGCAAATGATCATATTTGTGTCCCAACTGCTTTTTCTATAGGGGGCACATTGCGCAAATGATCATATTTATGTCCCAACTACCTCTTATAGAGTGAGCACGTTGCGTAAATGTTTATATTTATGTCCCAACTGCTGTTTCTATGGTGAGCACGTTGCACAAATGATCATACATATGTCCCATATGTTCTTTCTATAGAGGACACGTTGAGCAAATGATCATATTTATGTCCCAACTGCTTTGTCTATAGTGAGCACGTTGCTCAAATGATAATATTTACGTCCCAGCTGCTCTTGTAGAGTGAACACGTTAGGCAAATGATCATATTTATGTCCCAACTGCTTTTTCCATTGTGAGCACGTTGCGCAAATCATCATATTTATGTCCCAACTGTTTTCCCTATAGTGCTGTTTCTATAGTGAGCACGTTGCGCAAATGAACATATTTATGCCCCAACTGCTTTTTCTATAGTGAGCATGTGTCGCAAATGATCATATTTATGTCCCAACTGTTGTATCTATAGCGAGCATGTTGTGCAAATGATCATATTTATGTCCCAACTGCTGTTTCTATAGTGAGAACGTTGCGCAAATGCTCATATTTATGCCCCAACTGCCTCTTATAGAGTGAGCACGTGGCGCAAATGATCATATTTATTCCCCAACTGCTTTTTCTATAGTGAGCACGTGGCGCAAATGATCATATTTGTGTCCCAACTGCTTTTTCTATAGGGGGCACATTGCGCAAATGATCATATTTATGTCCCAACTGCCTCTTATAGAGTGAGCACGTTGCGTAAATGTTTATATTTATGTCCCAACTGCTGTTTCGATGGTGAGCACGTTGCGCAAATGATAATATTTATGTCCCAGGTGCCTCATATAGAGTCAGCACGTTGCGTAAATGATCATATTTATGTCCCAACTGCCTCTTTTAGAGTGAGCACATTGCGCAAATGTTTATATTTATGTCCCAACTGCTTTTTCTATAGTAAGCACGTTGCACAAATAATCATACACATGTCCCAAATGTTCTTTCTATAGAGGACACGTTAAGCAAATGATCATATTTATGTCCCAACTGCATTTTCCATTGTGAGCACGTTGCGCAAATCATCATATTTATGTCCCAACTGCTTTCCCTATAGTGCTGTTTCTATAGTGAGCACGTGGTGCAAATGAACATATTTATGCCCCAACTGCTTTTTCTATAGTGAGCATGTGTCGCAAATGATCATATTTATGTCCCTACTGCTTTTTCTACAGTGAGCACGTGGCGCAAATGATCATATTCATGTCCCACCTGACTCATATAGAGTAAGCACGTTGCGCTAATGATCATATTTATGGCACAACTCCTTTTTTTATAGTGAGCACGATGCGCCAATGATCATACTTATGCCAAAACTGCTTTTTCTATATTGAGCACGTTGCGAAAATGATCATATTTATGTCTCAACTGCTTTTTCTATAGTGAGCACGTTGCGCAAAGGATCATGTTTATGTCCCTACTGATTTTTCTACAGTGAGCACGTTGCCAAATGATCATATTTATGTCCCAACTGACTCTTATAGAGTCAGCACTTTGCGTAAATGATCATATTTATGGCCCAAGTTCTTTTTCTATAGGGCGCACGTTGCGCGAATGATAATATGTATGCCAAAACTGCTTTTTCTATAGTTAGTACGCAGCGCAAATGAACATATTTATGTCCCAACTGCTGTTTCTATAGTGAGCACGTGGCGCAAATGATTATATTTATGATTCAACTGCTTTTTCTATAGTGTGCACGTGGCGCAAATGATCACATTTATGTCCCAACTGCTTTGTCTATAGTGAGCACGTTGCGTAAATGATCATATTTATGTCCCAGCTGCCTATTATAGAGTGAGCACATTGTGCAAATGATCATATTTATGTCCCAAATGCTTTTTCTGTAGTGATCACGTGGCGCAAATGATCATATTTATGTTCCAACTGCTTTTTCTATAGAGAGCAAGTTGCGCAAATGATCATGTTTATGTCCCAACTGCTTTTTCTATAGTGAGCACGTTGCGCAAATGATCATATTTATGTCCCAACTGCTTTTTCTTAATTCAACACGTTGCGCAAATGATCATATTTATGTCCCAACTGTTGTATCTATAGTGAGCATGTTGTGCAAATGATCATATTTATGTCCCAGCTGCCTCTTATAGAGTGAGCACGTTGCGCAAATGATCATATTTATGCCCCATCTGCTTTTTGTATAGTGAGCACGTTGCGCAAATAATCATATTTATGTCCCATATGCTGTTTTTATAGTGAGCACGTGGTGCAAATGGTCATATTTATGCCCCAACTGCTTTTTCTATAGTGAGCACGTGGCGCAAATGATCATATTTATGTCCATACTGCTTTTTCTACAGTGAGCACGTGGCGCAAATCATCACATTTATGTCCCAACTGACTCATATTGACTGAGCACGTTGCGCAAATAATCATATTTATGTCCAAACTGCTTTTTCTATAGTGAGCACTTGGCGTAAATGATCATATTTATGCCACAACTACTTTTTCTATAGTGAGAAAGTGGTGCAAATGATTATATTTATGTCCCAACTGCCTCTTATAGAGTGAGCACGTTGCGCAAATGATCATATTTATTTCCCAACTGCTTTTCCTATAGTGCTGTTTCTATAGTGAGTACGTTGCGCAAATGATCATATTTATGTCCCAACTGCTGTTTCTATAGTGAGCACGTGGCGCAAATGATCATTTTTGTGCCCCAACTGCTTTGTCTATAGTGAGCACGTTGCGCAAATGATCACATTTATGTCCTAACTGCTTTTTCAATAGTGAGGACGTTGCACAAATGATCATATATATGTCCCAAATGCTTTTTCTATAACGAGCACGTTGCGCAAATGATCATATTTATGCCCCACCTGCTTTTTTTATAGTGAGCACGTTGCGCAAATGATCATATTTATGCTCCAACTGCTTTGTCTATAGTTCTATATTGAGCACGTTGAGCAAATGATGATATTTATGTCCCAACTGCTTTGTCTATAGTGAGCACGTTGCGCAAATGATCATATTTATGTCCATGCTGCCTATTATAGAGTGAGCACGTTGCGCAAATGATCATATTTATGCCCCAACTGCTTTTTGTATAGTGAGCACGTGGCGCAAATCATCATATTTATGTCCCTACTGTTGTTTCTACATTGAGCACGTCGCGCAATGCTCCAGCAGCCTTTGCCCATTTTCATTCATGCGACCGATGTTGTATTTTTCAAGGGACACTGGCCATGAACTCGAGTCCTTGCCCACACGAGCATTGAAGTCACCGAGCATATAAATGTAGTCAGATTTTGGAACTGCCTTGATCACGGAGTCTAACTCCTCATAGAACAAATCCTTCACATCATCAGAGGAATCGAGTGTCGGTGCATATGCAGTAATAATGGTGGCAAAACCACACGAGGTTGCCAAGCGCAGGGATAATAGTCTTTTATTTCCTCCTGCTGGAATTTCAATCATTCCCAGTAGCGAATTCTTCACTGCAAAGACCACACCGTGTTGCCTTTTTTCTGCCTGCCCTCTACCCTTCCAAAAAAAGGTGTAATTGTTTTCCCTGTGTGACCCTTCCTCAGCGAGGCGAGTCTCCTGCAGGCCAGCAATATCAATGTTAAGACGATTAAGTTCGGCATCAATCACAGCCGTTTTTCTCACATCGTCAATATTGGTCAAGTTAGTTTAAAATCCTGGACACATGGTTCTCACGTTCCAGGTTGCAAGCCGTAGCTTGAGGTTTCTATTTTTCTTTTTATTTGTACCTGGTGCATTGGTTTTACAGCCTGCGATTCAGATTTTGTCTTAGCCCCAAGCACCCATTGAAGCAGGCAGGCTGTGGCGGATCAGCACCCAATTGGCCGGGGGCAGCCCAGCGTGAGGCGGGCGTTAGCTGATCAGGGAGAATTGTAGGTGTCTCCCACCGTCAGAGGCAACGCGTGGCGCCCCATGTCTACGCCAATTGACAGAGACTTATAACCCGTAACAGTTACCTCTCGCTTTGATTCCGAGACCAGTTAAGACCAGGGGTGGAGTTATTGCCTCTCCATAGCACAAAGCCTGGTCTAAAATATAGAGATCATGTGTTGCCCATGCAGCATGATCCCTCTCTCGGCCTGCCTAGTTCACTCCAGAGGAAAGGTAACACCCCTACATCTGGAACAAGACAGGCTGCAGAAGCTGCCGGATCAGCAAAGCAATGCTCTAACTGTCCGCCTGTCGGAGCTTCGATCCTAGACCAGCCACCAACCAAGGCTTAGGGCCTGGTCTGCCCTGCCATGACATTTTGTCTTTAGCTTGCATTTCCTCGCACCAGGGTAAGGCTTGTACCCTCCCAATTGCGCTCTTCCGCCCGAAGCCGTTGGCATAATGTGGGGTGTCGGGTTTGGTAAGCGCCGCCCAACGTTTGGCGCTAACAGAAAGCAGGTAGTACCGTCTACTGTTATACGGTAGCTCAGTCATATCTGACTAAGACCTGACACACTAAGTGAATGCAACATTCACAATACACAATTGATGTGCGAAAGATGAGTGGTTGGAAGGGCCGAATGTAAGACGGGCCTTCATGTCCAAATTGTGAGCCTTTGAAAATAAAGTTTCCTTCTTCATTCCCTTCTTCCATCTCCCTCCCCCTTCCTCCCTCTCTCTCTCTCTCTCTCTCTCTCTCTCTCTCTCTCTCTCTCTCTCTCTCTCTCTCTCTCTGTCTCACTTTAGGTCTCAGTCTCCTCTCTGTTTCTTTCTCTCTGTCTGTCTCTATATGTCTGCTTCTCTCTCTCTCTCCCTCCCCCTCTCTCTCTCTCTCTCTCTCTCTCTCTCTCTGATAGAGTGAGAAAGTGTGTGAGTGAGTGTGAGTTAGAGAGTCAGTGAGTGAGCGAGTAAGGGAGCGTGAGTGAGTGAGAGAGAATTTGTGAGTATACGTGTATGTGCGCGAGTGAGATAGTGTGAGAGCGAGTGTGTGGGTGAGTGAGAGAGTGCATGAGAAAGTGAATGAGTGAGAGTGAGTTAGTGTGTGTGTGTTTGCTTGTCTGTGTGTGCGAATAAGAGAGTGATTTAGTGTGATTTAGAGAGTGATCGAGTGAGTGAGTGTGAGTGAGAGAGAGAGAGAGAGAGAGATAGAGAGAGAGAAAGAGAGTGAGTGAGTGTAAGTGGGAGGGTGATTGAGAGATTGAATGAGAGGGAATATGTGAGTATGTGTGTGTGTAAGTGATGGCGAGTATGAGAGCTGGTGCGTATAAGCATGAGAGAGAGAGAAATCGTGAGTGGGAGAGAGGGAGAGAATGAGACAATGAGATAGTTAGTGTGCCAGTGTGCGTGAAAGAAAAATAAGTAGAAAGAGAGGGGGGAGAGAGAGAGAGAGAGAGAGAAAGAGAGAGAGAGAGAGAGAGAGAGAGAGAGAGAGAGAGAGAGAGAGAGAGAGAGAGAGATGAGCACAAGCATATCATTATGCTTTTTTTTCTGTATCCTCATCTTTCATATTAGCATTTTTACTGCCAATTGAATTTAACATGCACTGCTTATTTCATCATGTTTATGTCAAATCCAGGAATTATCTTACTGGACTGGACCACTATTTTATTGTTACGTTGCACAATGTATACCATATATTCATCACCATTTTCCATATTTTACATGTTTTCCCATCGTTTCCCAATTTTGAATGTTCTTGTGTGGATGCTCACGATAGTCGACAGTGTGTACGTGTGAAAAGTGTGGGAGTTTATTCATATTAGTTTTAGTGATTATGTGAGGCAGCATATATGTGTGTGGATGGATAGGTGTGTCTATGTGTGCCTATGTGTGTGTGTGTGTTTATATGTGTGGATGTATGTGTGTGTGTGCATGTCTGTATGTGTTTATGGGTGTATATGTGAGGGCTGGTCTGGTTCGCAAGATCAGTTTCGCGTCTAGCATTCGTTGTCTCGGATGGCTATGTGAGGTGCACCAAAATGGGATCTTCCCAGCCAACGTGAGTTAGCGAGGCAGGCGTTTCGAGAATGTAACCGCATCGTACAGCCAGGGTCGTGGTTTGAGCGGGCAAAAGAGCAAATTTGTACGACCGTTCGACAAAGTCTCTATAAGCGCCCACTATCTCTCTCGATGAGTAGTGGCCCTGCAGTCAGTAAACTGGTATAGCTTTTCGGTCAGTCCTGCCGGTGTAGCTTGAAAGCTCGTCGGTAGGCGTCCAGTGGTTTTGCATGTATCACCTTGTACCGAGAGGGCGCGCTTTAGCGATGCTACTCTTGGCTTGCGTGTGCGTGTATAGTCTGTCCTGTCAGCAGCCATATGCATTGCGAACTGCCGAGGCTTGGCCGTAAATAGGCAGCTTTGTTCGCAACTTAGACGAACAATATCTTCTGTAGTAGAATCTCGCTAATCGCATGTGTTTGGTCTGCTCTGGCAGACAGTCCGTCTATCCGATGGATATCTGGTTGATCCTATCAGTAATCATACGCTCATTGCTTGTCTTAAAACTGAAAATTAAAGGAATTGACGGAAGGGCCGTTTGCACGAGGCTCTCGAGAGCCAATATATACAGAGATAACTGGCCGTGGCAGACTAACGTCCACTGCATCTGTGTCCGTCTCCAGTCGTCTTGCCATGCTCGCCACTGGAACCAGATGGACGCAGACGAGAGAGCAAGGTCGATGGAGTTGCGCGACCACTACCTCGTTAAAATCCAAATCATTCGTTCTTCATCAAATCAAAGATGCAACGAACGAATGGTCCTCATTATTCGTGATGGACGAACATCCATATGTGTGTGTACATGTGTGTATCTGTGTGTGCCTCTGTGTGTATGTCTGTACGTTTTTTAAGGTGTGCATTAATGTGTTTTTATATGTGTTTATATGTATGTGCGTGTGTATATGTGTGTATGTATGTGTGTGTGCTCGTATATGTATATGTATATGTTTGTGTGTGTAAGTGTGCATGCATGCAATGTATGCGAGGGAGTGTGTATTTGTGTTTTATGTGAGTACGTGTGCATAAGTATGTGGATGTGTGTAGATGTGTTTATGTGCGTGGGTATATGTGTGTATTTGTGTCTGTATGTTGTGTATGGGCGTGTGTGTGTATGTACGTGTGTGTGAGAGAGAAGAGAAGAGAGAGAGAGAGAGAGAGAGAGAGAGAGAGAGAGAGTTAGAGTTGAGCGCACGCATGTCATCTAACATGCTGTTCTATATTTTTTGTGTATTCTCATTTTCATATTATCACTTTGAATGTCACTTGATTTTAACATGCATAAAATTAACACATGTAAATTACTGTAGATTGAGTGGGAGAGTTAGTGAGTGTGAGTGAGTGAGAGAGAGAGAGAGAGAGAGAGAGAGAGAGAGAGAGAGAGAGAGAGAGAGAGAGAATGAGTGTGAGAATGTGTGTATGTAAGAGAGAGAGAGAGCGAGAGAGAGAGAGACAGAGAGAGAGAAAGAGAGAGAGAGAGAGAGTTGAGCGCACGCATGTCATGTAACATGCGATTCCATATTTTTTATGCATTCTCATCTTTCATATTACGAGGTATCATTTGTATGCGACTTGATTGTCCTGTAACATACCATTCCATTTTTTTTTTTGTATTCTCATCTTTCATATTATCATTTTGTATGCCACTTGGTTTTATCATGTATAATATAACATTACTGTGATGTGAGTGAGAGAGTTAGTTAGTGAGAGAGAGAGAGAGAGAGAGAGAGAGAGAGAGAGAGAGAGAGAGAGAGAGAGAGAGAGAGAGAGAGAGAGTTGAATTGCATCACGAATTTTTACGCTACACAATGTATATGTACAATTTTTTCTCCACTTCTTACAATTTTTGCGAGAATGCTCGCGACAATCATCAGTGTCTCAACTGTGTGTAAAGTGTGGGAGTTTGGTCTTATTAGCTTCAGTGATCATGTATGTGTGTAGATGTGAGGATGTTTGTGTGGGTGTGTATGTGAGGGATGTGTGTGCGGGTGTGGGGAATGTATGTGTGGAGGGGTTGCGTGTGGGGATGTGTATGGGTTGATGGGTGATGTGTGGATGGGTGAAGGGATGTGTAGTCGGTGGGGGATGTATGTGCGTGTGAGGGATGTGTGTGTGTGTGTGTGTGTGTGGATATTTGGGAGGGTTATTGGAAGTATGTGGGTGTTGGTGGGTTGGGGAGTGTGGGTAGGGAGTGTGTGTTTGGGTGTGTGAGTGGGTGTGTAGGAGATAGTGTGGGTTGGGGGATGGGTGTGTAATGGGTGTGGGGGGTGAGTGTGTGTGTGTGTGTGGGGGGGGTGTCTGTGAATGGGATATGTCTGTGGGTGGGAGTGTGTGAGTGTGGATGGGGTAAATGTGAGTGGGTGTAAGATGTATGTGTGGGTGGTGAGGATGTGTGTAGGTGCGGGGTGTGTGGGTGGGTGGGGAGATGTGTGTGTGGGTGAGAGATGTGTGGGCGGGGTTGTGTATGAGGAATGCATGTGGGGGATGTGTGTGTGTGTGTGTGTGGGGGGGGGGAATGTGTTTATGGGTGGAGTTTTGTGTGGGAGGGGAGATGTGTGAGAGGTGGGGGATGTGTAGTTGTGCAGGTGGATGACGGATGTATGTGAGGATGGGGGATGTATGTTTGGCTGGGTGGTTGGGGTGTGTGTGGGTGGGAGTGGTTGATGGATGAGTACGTGAGTGGGTGGATGTGTGTGAGAGATGAGTGTATGGTTGGGGGATGTGTGTGTTTGTTGGAAGATGTGTCTGAGCGGCGGATGTGTATGGGTGGGGTATATGTGTGTGGTGGGGTGTGTGTGGGTGGGAGGTGTGTGTTTATGGGTGTTTATGGGTGGGGGATATGTGTGGGCAGGTGGGGAGATGTGTTTGTGGGTGGGAATGTGTGTATAGGTGGAGGATGTGTAGTTGAGAGGTAGCGGATATTGGGTGGGTGAGTGGGTGTAGGTTGGCTGAGGTGTGTGTGGGTGGGTGGGTGTATGTATGGATAGGTGCGGGATGTGTGGGTTGACAGGCGTATGTGCTTGTGGTTGTGTGATGTATGTTTTGCTGGGTAGTTGCGGGTGTGTAGGTGGGTGATAGAGAATATGTGGGTGGGTGTGTGCGTGTCGGTTATGGGATGGGCGGGGGTGTATGTGTGTGTGGGGAAATGTGTGTGGGTGGGGGATCGGTTTGTCGGTGGCGGCATGTATGTTTGCCTGAGTCTGTGTTAGTGCGTGGAGGTAAGTGTGGATGGGTGGGGGTGTGGTGGGTGGGGGATGTGTGGGTGGCTGAGGGATGTGTGGGTGGCTGCGGGGTGTGAGGGTGGATGGGGGCTGTGTCTCACAACATTGCAATATGCACTGTTTATGTTTACAACTTTTATTTGACAATGTTTTTTTTCCCCATGTGAATGTACCATGCGTAATATACATTGTTTGTGCTTACAAAATCAATTTGACAATGCTTTTTCCCCCTATGTAAATGTAACATGCACATTTGATGAATGAAAGATGAGTGATCGAAAGGGCCGAATGTAAGACGGGCCTGCGTGCCCAGTTTGTTACCCTTTTAAAAT